>JBBPUA010000189.1:0-26950 GCA_038094355.1 Afroboletus lepidellus | reverse complement strand
TTTGCCATTTGGATCGGCATCAATGACATCGGCAACTCGGTCGGTTGGGTTAGTGTTCCCCAAGGCCAATATCAAAATGCATCTGATGATTTTATAGACAAACATCACGCAGCGCGAGTTCTACGGTACCCTGATGGACCGGCTTTTCTCTCAGGTATACACTAGCAATTCCTTTCAGCTTATGCGACTGACCCTTTTTAAAGGTGGATAGTTTATACTATGTAGGAGCTCGAAACTTTTTGTTCTTGACAGTTCCACCTACGAACCGTGCGCCGCGCTTCATTGAACAAGGACCCCAGGCAGTAGCACAAATGGCTGCAGCCATCGCCGACTACAACACCCAGTTGACGCAACATGTGCGCGATTTCAAGGCCAGACACGCATCCGATCTCGGCGACGTCACGGTGTTTGATACACAACCCGTCTTCAACACGCTCCTGGACGAGTCCCAGACGTTTGGGTTTATCAACGTCACCGGGTACTGCGTGGCGTACGTGAACGGTACGCCAAGCCACACGTATCAGGTCGACGGATGCGCGCCCGTATCGAGCTACTTGTGAGTCGCCATCACATTCACTCGGACCATCGTGCTCATCGAGCCAACAGCTGGCTTAATTCCCTTCATCCGTTGTTCACTGTTCACGAGTAAGTTGGTCCGACGATTTTCGTGGTCTTATTTACCGACGTCTCCTTAGCATTTTGGCCAAGACGATTTCGACCGCCCTCGCTGGTTATCCTGCTACCCAGATCCCTACGTAGGTTACTTTGTTAGGTCAGGGTGAAGATAATGCCCTCTTTGGCGCAAAGACGACAAAGGTGCCCTAGCCACTATTGTAAGCAGCGCCTATCCGATCCGCCCATCTTTTCCTCTCTCTTCCATTTCAATCGCCCGATACGTACACGTTACGTGCCTCCGACATCTCGTTCTGCTTGCCATTTTCTTCGGCGCAACCGTGAGCTACGGTATACATTGGTCTACCTCTTGGAACATGCGCAAATCCACCACTCGCTGATTCATCCTCGACATAATTACTCACCCAGCTCTGTTTTGAGTGTGGCTGGCACAACTGCTATGCACAACCGTGTCTCATGATCGCGTCGGGAATTAGTGCAATATTGGCATGGGGTCGCTCTCTGGCTGATGACGTTTACCTTCCAGCAGAACATAGTGATACTCGCAGACGCTACTCACGTTCATGGCGTAATCTCCTGTCACCGTTCTTTGGCGCCAATTGCGCCTTACCATTACATAAATGGAAGAACCATCCATCAGATCCCGCCAGCTATTACGGGTGCAATGACTCCCGACCTTCTAGCGCGTGCGAAGGAACGATTCCATGATTTGAATATGGTATGCACGTTGATGGCCAACAAAACAATATACATTTTAATATTCAAGTGTTGATCCCTTTCCCTTACAAACAACATGAATGAGCCATCGGCGACGCAAAACTGAAACGAGCGGATCGTGATATCAGTTACCTACCTATCTCCCTGACAAGTGATTCAGCTCGGCAAACTACTATCCTAGCGGACCGTGCGCTAAGGTTCGAAGTGGTAGTAGAAATTTTCTTGGATTGTTATTGTCATTTCACAACACTAAGTACCCTACTGACATGCGGCGCGCTCATAGTTCTATTTCATGGTATCATGTTACGGGAACGCTCTTGCGGTGCTGAATAGAAGCGGGATGATGCCAAGAGGTGGTTCTGAGCCAATACGACCTGTGGTAGAAGTCAATGGCTACCCAATCATCTGTGACACATTCACGTACTAGGCGGCACGTTCTCCGCAAATGATAGGGACGCACGAGCGCACATCGGTTCTACCTGGGCCTGCTTCGCCATTTCTCAATCTATCAATAACCCCTTGCCCTCATCAGTCAAAATGATGTTTCCAGGATTTTCTAATGTTGCAACGCAACAATAGAGCGGCCAACGCATTCGCTGGAAAGAACTAGGCATTATTAGGCACGTGATTGATAGAAGCTCTATCACTCACCAAGGCGTAGTCAAGACGGATAATCTAACTACCCATAGGAGAATAACGTTCAACTCGAGCCGCTCAAATGAAGGTTGCAGTATGTCTTGAAGAGAGGTGAGCGAACGCGGCACGAGGCTGAGAGAACGTACCAATGGAGCAATGTTGAAGGTGAACTCTTCGTGTTGCCAGCGCTACTGGCGTCTTCGCTTCCTAAAAACATATGAGGAATTATACCTGCAACAAATTTAAAACAGTAATTTTGAAAGCTTACTCGCACATCGTGTGGCCCTCGAGGACGCGAACGCACCGCAGTCAGCCAAGCTAACCCAACATCCACATCGAAGCTGTTGCCACGGGCATGAGCGTGACGCGCCATAGATAGATATGCAAGAACGACGGGGAGTGGAGGAAGTGGAGAAACGGTGATGACAGACGCGCGTCGAAGCGGGGAGGCAGAAATGATGAGCTTAGTCGAGCTCTGGATCCCTCTTTTTATACCCGCTAGTGCCCCCGTCGGAAGTCGGTACGCGTACGACTGGCATCGTAACGTGTGTTGATAATATCCCGGCGTTCAACAGGTTGGAATGTTGTTGACGAGCATGCCGAGCCTTGACGCCTCCGAATCACGTCGCTATACCGTCGAATTAGTGTCAGGCTCTGGGAGCATAGTCACGATCGAGGGTTGTGTCGGACGAACGAGCTAACCTGGTGCCAACTAAGTACGAACGAACGTCCACGTCAAGTCCAAGTGCGGCTTCGGTGTGTTCGGCGACGACGGACAAGTCCGAACTCCGACGCGGCGACCAGAGAATCACCGGTACCAGCATGCATGGCATCCCCAGCATCGGTGGGTGCGTGCCAGTGTCAATTTACTGAAGCAGAAAATGACGAGCTTCGGCAAATGGCAGGTTTCCAGACAATCACTGGCAAGTTGGCTTCGACGGGTTTCGTATCATACTCGAGCGCGAATAATGGATATGTAGTGAACTGGCAAATATGGGCTACACTTACACGCCCGAGTAGTGCACAGCCGTAGGGGTAAGTCGCATGGTCTCCAAACACGACTTATGGATTATTTAGGATCTCGAGAGCTGCGGGAACGCGGAACGGACCAATGACTCGGAGTCCTGAGTCTGGTTCAAGGTGTTGTGTTGCGGTGCTGGCGAGGCCGAAGTTTGTCTTGCATCTGCTACCACCATCGTCAGTGGACGATTTTCTGTTTCGAAGATGTTCACATGGAAGTGATGCTTGACAACTTCCTCTTCTCTGAGAACGATTGGAAGGAAACGTATTCGATAGCGGCATTCGCAGTGGGTATGCGTGTCGACGGCAGACTACTGAAACATACTCTCCAGCTGGTTGCTCTATTCCAAATGCGGGATATATACATTGGGTATGACATCCACACCCATATCCAACTTACCCTCTACTAATCATGCCTCCGATTTGAATGTACTTTGAATGGCCTCGAATATGCGCTCAAGAGGCGGTTTTTCTGCACCAGGAAAGTGTACAAATGCAACCACTGTGCGTGCTATGGGCAAGCAGTCGCCCAATTATCGGTTGAATTGTTCTCGCACGCAACTCATCCGTTCGGAGGACCGGCACAACAGGTGGGTTTATCTGTATCTGTTTCCGATCTTGGTCTGATGTAACCGACATCTCCTAGCTTCCTCAGTTTCTGTAATCAGAGGTTCAAGCGACACGTCACCTTTACCGAAAGACATATGTGAAGAGCACCTTTTGCGATGCACTGATAGATACTACAGGAATCTCTACGCGTTTGAAACGTTCGTAGCCTACTCCTTTTCCTTCGTGCTTGTGGGCTCGTGCGAAATGGATTCGAGTACTGAACCCCGTTTTCTTTCTCGCACTGCAGAATAGGTATATTATAGCTCTCAGCCTCTGTGATCCCACTAAATTCGTACCTGGAAAATTAGACTAAGGTGTAAATCTTGACCGAAATCGACGTAGGGTCCCAAATGACGATAGTTTCAATGCCAAAGAGATTTCCATCAGTGCCTCGACCTTCTGCGCCTAACAACCACATTGGTATTCCCAAGCCATCGACGCTCCGTATCTGTTTACCGCTAGGGGAAGCCATAAATAGATAGCTCCACGGAAATGGACGCTTTCCGAGTCGATGTAAGAATAGCTTTCCTACCTCGTGATGATATCTTACCAGCGCTGAGCGTTTTTCGTGTCAATCGCGGTCATATGCCCAGGAACCTGGGAATATTTAGGTGACATACTTCTCAAGAACCCCATCCATACATTCCCCTCTACAATTCACTGCACTTTTCTTGCTGAGATTCCATTCAACTTTCTCGCAAATGCTTCTCTCTGTTCACACGCTGACTAACGAGTAACTTACGTTGTAGCGATGGTACAGCATGTCCACGGAAATCATACTTCCTCCTGTTTCCCAAAGCTCTCTGGATCGCATATAAGCCAGACATCTCTCTCTCTTCTAGACGTCAGTCAGCAATGGCCCCCCAAATTATCTTTTACGATATCCCCAGCAAACTCGCTAACAATGCATGGTCGCCCAACACATGGAAAACGAGGTAAGACCGCATCTCTCAATGAGTAGCGAGAAGCTGATTAGAATCGCAGATATGCACTGAATATCAAGGGCATTTCCTACAAGACCGAGTGGGTCGAGTACCCGGACATCGAGGCCCTCGCCAAGCGGATCGGCGCCCCTTCCACTGGTACCAAAGATGACGGTAGCCCGGCATACACCCTCCCAATTATCCAGGACCTAAACACCGGCAAAGTTGTCTCCGACTCCTTCCTAATCGCTGAGTACCTCGACACCACGTACCCAAACAGCGGCAAGGCGCTCTTCCCAGCGGGCACCAGGCCCCTCGTCGCCGCATTCGAAGATGGCATTGTCGGCGCCCTCGGCGGGCTCTTCCCGGCATTGCTCGCTATTAGCTGTGGCATCTTGAACCCCCCCAGCGAGACGTACTTTAGGAAGACGAGGGAGGCCAAGTTTGGAAAGAGTATCGAACAGTTTTCGCCAGAGGGTCCGCAGCGGGAGGCAGACTTGGCCAAGGGCAAGGAGGGGTTCGCTGGGGTTGACGGTTGGTTGGCTAAGAGCGGGGGCAAGTTCGTCCTCGGCGATACCGTCTCGTACGCCGATGGCATCCTCGCTGGGTGGCTTACGTGGATCAAGGTCACCAACGTGGTCTGGAAGGACATGGCGACGTGGAACAATGGGCGATGGGCGACGTACCTCGAGCACGTAGAGAAGGCGGGTTATGCTTCAGTGAACTGACCTGTCTGAAAGGGAGTGTTTATGGTCGTTTAGACTGAGCTCGGATCGTCTGAGGATTTCCTGTAAAATGTGATCAGTGTAATAAATTTACGAGGCGATTCGGATCATTGTAAGTTACGAGTACGACAAACAGACTACCGACGTATGGGTTGACGGGGGATGTTGATGT
Source organism: Afroboletus lepidellus (assembly GCA_038094355.1). Lineage (NCBI taxonomy): Eukaryota > Fungi > Basidiomycota > Agaricomycetes > Boletales > Boletaceae > Afroboletus > Afroboletus lepidellus. Next base: position 21,515 of record JBBPUA010000189.1, on the reverse strand, counting down.
CAAACAATGAAGCCACTCTTAAATTTAAAGAGATCATGAAGATGTGAAGACCGCGACGTTGTACAGCGAAGTGCTAGCACGGTGCCTACGCGTGGTTCGTTGATTCTTGTCCCAGGATTAGCAGGCCGATTTAGGGCGCTAGTGCAGGACGATAACAACGGACTTGGGACCATGGACTCGGATACGTACCGTATCTCGCATGCTTCGCAAAATCGTCTACCAATCTACGATTGGTAATCGTTCACCAAAATCATTGTAATATTCATTTCATACATTCGTCTCAACGCGATACACCGTACATTCAAAGCAGCTGTAACAATGCACAATAGCTTTCCTGCGAAGCTCCGCCGACGGGAAAATGGTCCCCTACTCCGCGAGGACGCGGTCGAAGGCCCACGTGGGCCTGTACGGGTCCTCGATCATGAAAGTCTTGATGACAACCTGTTGGGTAGCAGAGTGAGTATCGACACACATTCATCGAGACCTGGCTTACGTCGTTCCCTTCCAATGCCCAGCACCTATCCACCCCTATGGGTATGTCGGTTGGCCTGATGCTTGGATATTTTTTCATGGATGTCAGTTGTGAATCAACAGTCAGGAGTAGAGCACTCACACATAAGGTCCCTCTCCAGAAATGTTCCAGAGACTCGGAGGAGGGTATGTACTTCCAACCACACGTTTCTGTTGTGGGTCCTCCGGATCAACTCGAATGTACCACTCATTGACTCGACCGGCAGTCAGGGTAAAATCCCCTTCAACTGTCTTCGTGAGGGTAAACTATAGGCATAAACGAATTTAATCAGCACGTCTCTCGATCATAATGGAACAGAGAATTCCGTGGATAACGGAGTCCGCATGAATGAAAATAGTATACATACGATGTCGTCTCTGCCCCACAGAGCGACGGGCACTGTGACGGGCCTAGGGTCTTCGAGGACGGCGCCGACCTTCGGCAGATCTTCTCCAACGGGTCGGATCCAGTATTTACCGCTTTGGGGACCGCTCATTGTAGTAAAGGAAGTTGTTGAGTGAGATAGAAATATTGGTTCTGGGTGAAGATGACGCAGATGGGCCCCAGTCTTATATGCTCGTCTATGCGGTGGCGCTGCCCCCACTTGTTATTGTATTCCCCCATCGCAGCTAGTCGCGAGAACGGAAGACAAGGAAATAAAGTTTGGGGTGCCCATGCAGTGATACTTACCTAGATCAAGTCGCGGCCGGGTCAGCGTCCTCGACAGGCCTGAAAATTGAATTTCCTACCAGATGCTATTTAATCTCACACTAACCACATTTAGCGTCGCGGCCCTACACAATGATGGGCTATGGTGGCGTTGATTGGCGCCGAGTGTATAGTATGACCCTCAACTTGAAAGAGGTTAAGCTGTTCAGAGAAGACGGAGGTTTGCCACACAAATGGGATAGCTAGGTCCTACCTGATACCTGTAACACATAGCCGGCCTTGAGATCTTGAGACGTAAAGCGGAGCGGCGTCCAACAGGGAACTTCACAAATATGTACGCGTATTTGTATGCTTCCATGCCCGAAAAAGATGTCTAATCGTCTCGTTCAAGTTGCCGTCGACAACCGCCAGGTCAATGCTACGTGCTCGGATATTAATTTATTGTCTGTGCATGCCTACACCTGCCACAATGTTGTCGAGGTTGGCCTTTACTACTAGCTACTGTGGGAAGGCAAGGGGGTTCATATCCAGTATATCTGCGTTCTGCAAGCGCAGTTGGCACTTTGATTCCGCATCACTGTGGCAATCACACTTTTTCAAACAAATGACGAACGGAAAGGCAGGTGCAACAACAAGAGAACGTTTCTTGTCCCTTGGGTCCTGTCATCATCCTTCGCTTCTCAATGACGAAGAATACAAGGTTCGTACGTCCTGTTTTAATTTTTATGTGTACTCAAGCGCATTACTATTACTATGTGGCATGCCATATGAAGCCTGCATTTGGTCTGGGACCCAGTCCGTTATGTCGGTCTTGATGCGCCAACTGTCGATTTGCCTCAATGAATGATTTACTTCATGGACTCCCTCGAAAATTCTGTTTTCAACGAAGAAAGGTCCGAACATTGCTCACTTGTGCCTTTCCATGTCGAATTGGCATTGCTGAGGGCAGTATGTTGGCTGTAGAAAATGTCAAAGTCTCAGTACATCGACAGGAATCGCGCTGGAGATGACTGCTTTGTTTCCTTCTTTGGTACGTCGTTAGATGTCGACCCCTGAGACGGCTGTGTTACAGCGCAAGGTCGTTGGCGCTGATGCCAGGCTTTAATCTCGGCGTACCGCGGATCCAGAACCACCGAGTATGCCAACACACCGAGGTGCGCAGAGCTCGGATGAACCGCTGGTGAGTTACGCGAACCGCTCGACGGGTTCAGGGTGACAGCATCAAGTTCCACGAGGCTCACACAATTGTGTGCTTACGAGTACGTCCAAGATTTGGTGAGTTATGTAGAATGTTCAATGGGGTAAATGGTCGGACAGAAACTCATACACACCGGTCTAGTACCAGAACCGTTGTTCGCATCCCCACGTTCAGGGTACAAGAATGGATGTCCCGTCGATAACAATCTTTCCTAGAGCCGTTCTACACATGATCACGACATCGGATACTGTCAAACGTATTTCTCTAAGACCGCACCGCCTTATGTCCCTCAGGTGGTTCAGACACGAGGCTATTTCCATTATGGCGCAGCCGAACACCAATGAATATCACTTCTAACAGCAAGGCAACACTAACCTCCTTTAGTACAAAGCAATGAGTGCTCCTGGAAACGGCAGATACTGAATCCGACCTGTTGGAGAAGATCTGCCGGGGGTCGGCGTCGCCTTCAAAGGCCTTATACCCATCGTAGTACCTGTCGTTCTGCGGGGTAGAGACGGCGCCGTATGTACTGTTATCATTCACGCAGATATTGATCGTAAATAACTCCCTGAATTTGCTTCGTCTTATAATTGAATGACATGCCGATTGGATTCGTCCAGTTTCATCTCGCAAAGACGGTTGATGACGAATCTGTTCTGAAGAGTGGTCAAGTGGATGAGTGAGTCACTGATGTTGAACCCGAGGGCCCAGAGAAGAGACGTGTAGTTAGAAGACCTACGAGCCTCCGACTATCTGGAACATTTCGGAAATCGCTGCTACAATGTACCATAAAATCAAAATCCTCCGTCAAATTTTGTATTCGGAAGGTCACCTCGCGTCACCGAGCATATGCATAACATTGGAGTCTCGAGTCCCGCGCTTCTTTGTGGGCCAGGGGCCCTATATTTCATAGCACCAGATGCCTTCAATTGACCGTCACTGCTCGTCGAACTCACGGGATGCAACATGCGTTGGTTAGCGCCCGTTCTCGATCCGACAGGATGCACAACACAACCACCCATCACAGCTCCGATTAGAAGGCGACGACGTACAACCACGCAGCACCTGTACCAGCAGAAATACCGTACGTTCATCATGGGCACTTGGTTGAGCGTATTCTATATGGATAGACCAGTATACGAGCCTGTCCAATAAATGTCAGATACTTCATTTTGGATACGTCACGCTTGCACACCTGTTGATGAACTGATTCAGGACCTCTAGTGACGTGATGGAGATGAGCATTGGATGAGCATGTTACCTTGTCTTGCACGCGCCATAAGCTCGTGACTCAGCTTCTCAATGCTATCAAAGATCATTTGCGAGAGTATCATGCAAGCAACTGCGTTCGCAGATAGACATACCAACGCAAACCAGGGTCCTCTTGGTGTTCCTGATAGTCTAGATCAGCTTCAAGAATGCCATCAACACGACACTAGAAACAGTGACTTACCCTGACGGCTTGACGAAGCGTTCGGTACCAACGCTCTGATTGCTGTGATGTCGGAACGAACACCTCGGTATATGCCCTGTTCCAATCGGACGACATTGAAGACGTCAGCAAACGCGATCCAAGTCAGAGACTCGCCGTCTCTATCGCAGACGTGGACAAGCCTAACATCCGCACGGGGGCAGGGCCCGCCGGCAAACGCGCAACCATGACCTGGCAAGGATGGTCCCAACCTAGATAAGCATGATGCCACAAATAAAAGGGTTTGATCCATCTATTCATTCAGTCATGGAAACCTGGCCTAGGTTTCCTGTGCATTATTGATCACGGGTTTTCGTGTTTGTCGTTTAGCGCGCAGGATAATCATATCTGCACTGGAAGCCAAAGCTAGTCTAGTGAAAGATTGCAGGAAGCTCACTACGAACTACCCATTGCATACCTTGATCACGATAAGAGTAAATTGGCACCGAAGAGTCATTGATATGTCACAAATCTAGCATACTATCTTACCTCTCAGTAGATACGTATGCTCGGTATTACACCACGCAATAACATAGATACTAGAAACCTAGGAGTGCGTTTCAACAGCCGAGCATTGACGCACCTCAAACGCAAGCACTTACCGTATTTCATTCCAGCTTCCTTCCTGTTCCTCCGACCCTGCGCGATCTTCTCCTCCAGCGCTTCCCGATTCAAATACGCCTCCGTCAACAAGGTTGTCAGCTGGTGTCTCGACCGCGCGACCGAGCCCAATTTCGCACCCTTGACATTCATCCTCGGCATTGCCTGCTCCCCGTTCTCGTCCTTTCCCATCTTTCCCGCAGTCAAAGCCTTCCTGTCCTCGCGCTCCTTGATTTCCAGACGCGCCTTCTCCATCTCCGCAGCCATGTCGACATTTTGAGCGTCGTCCGTATCGGGCTCGTACTGCGCCTTTTCGAGTGCGCGGATATACTTGTCATAGTCGGACTTCCATTTTTTGGCATGGGAGGCATAGTAGTCAGTGTCGTAAGGTGCGTATGCGCCAGAAGGAAGCTGGTAATAGCCTGGGTAGGGGTCATCTAACGTAGGCGAGGGTGGTCGGAAGGTCGATATGCGAGGCGCAGATGATACAGTAAATGAGGATGCAGCTGTTGACATTGACGGCGCACTCAAAGGGGGTGGCGTGGAGGATGCGGATGGCATCGGCGTCGACCTGGTGGACATGCTCGCGCCAAGCGAGAAGATGTCGATGGCGGGCGCTGCTGAGTTTTTGGGAATGGTAGACGGGCATGTTTTTGAGGGAACTTGGTACTCGAGCGAGATGTTCGCCTTGCCTCTCTTGAGCGATGGAGGGAAGAATGATGTTGACGGACCAGCAACGTCGGCAGGACCTTCAACTTCTGCAAAGTTCTCCACGTCAACAGAGGGTCCGTCTATGCCAGTGACACCATCTCGCTGCCGCATCTCGCGCCTGGACGCACGAAATACCAACCCAGGGCCGCCTCCACCTCCAAGAGCATGTTCCTCCTTCTTAATCACAGGCACGGGCTGTTTTGGCGCAGGCAACATGTTGAGTAGAGACGTTTTTCCAGCACCAGTGCTCTGAGCGACGCGCAGCTTCTTGGCTGGTGGTCTTTCATCGTCGTCGTCTTCGAGGGCAGGGAGAGAAGGGGGATTGATAGCTATTTTCTTTGTTCGTTTGGGTTTGTGTGATGTCGTAGCACTGGGTGTCGATGTCAGTGTGGTGCCGCCTGAGCCCAAAGGATCAGGGAGGGTGAGCGAGGACTTTGGAGGAGGTAGGGCGAGCGTCGACCTGGACACTGGTGGTGGGAGTCTTGAGAGAAGCGGCAATGTAGAAGCTGATTGTGAGGTAGGCTTTGTTGCCGTTGTCAAGCTCTCGTCCTCACTCTCAACATCACTGCCATACCCCTCGATCCCGAGCATGTTGTCGTGGGGGAGGTTGTAGATGCTGACGTCATCATGCAAAGCGTGTTGCATTCGTTGATGCGTTTTTCCAATGTGGTTAGGTTGGCCGACTGACGGTCGTTTTCGTCTCAGCATTCTGATCGTGAACGGTCATAGGGTCCGGTTTCATAGATAACCAGATACCATCCACCGCAAACCGGTGCTTTTTTAGCCAGCAAGGGATTGGCAAATGGCGGTCAGCCTGGTGGTTCATTAAATGTCAGCCTTGTCAAGCGGTGACTTGCCGGTGAGCGGCGGCCTCTGCCAGTAGCTTGGTGTGTGACCTTTACTCTGTAATAGAGTACTTGGTTAAAGCACATGCTCCAACTCTGTCTCGTGAGAACCGGCGAATGATGCCCTCTAGGTGGAGGGACATGAGAGGTAATCCACACCCATTCATTGCCCCTCGCTTCGTTCTAGCATGAAACAATATTTTCACTCGTGACGCCTTTTGGTAGCTCCAGCCAGCGCCCCCACAAAGATGAGAAGTTGATCGCGGAGATGCCTTCATTCGATTCGCAGGACATTGCAAGGATCCATTACGACGAGCTATGGCAATATGTCACTAAATGTGGGTACCCTTTCACCAACGCTTATTCAATCACCCTTTGAAGCTTACTCACAGCAATCCCATAGCCCCGGTGAAGTCTTGCTCGAGTGCGCAACAAAAGCTCGCACGGCTGCCGAAGGAGTGGCTACAAGTTCTGACTACCGATGTATATGACGAGCTCATTCGCCGGAAGAAGAATGCACTGAAGGAGGAAGGTACGTTGAATCGATGGATGTATATCGAAATCTTACGATGTTCATCAACTCGGAACCTCAGCCTATCTGCCGCTGCTTCCTTTGCAAAGGAAGAAGGCCAGAGAGAAACTTGCTATGCTCTCGACTGGTGGATTTGAGGATTTGGTGTCTGATGTTTGTGTGGAGCTTTCGAGACGTTACCCGGAGTTGGCAGTAGTGGTCGGGGCGTCTGGGTAGCCTTTGGTGTATGCATCTCATGGAAAGCAGGGGTATGTGGTTGCCTCCTCCGGGTAGTGGGATGACCACTGGACAGGACGACACGTTATCCAAATTCACACAACCATGCAAGCCTGCCAAGTTTGCAAATACTACACTTTATTCCAACATTCGATGTACACACGGCAATGTATCCCTATCCCTATAGCAGTTAGTTATCCTCCAGGCGAATGAATTCAAACTTCTGGTCTGACGTTGGGATCTCAACGTATTCAAGAGTGACCTGTAGCATCCGCAGGGTAAGCATCGCGAAATCATTCTCAAAAAAGACTTTTCGTACAGGCTTCCTGGCATATGGATCCTCCGCGTGTGCAGTCCAGCCTTTAGTTGGTCTAATGTCGCTGGGCACCTCGATCCTGCGTGTTCAATGTTAGTATCACGTCCTTCAGCTAGAGAGGTCAGTACTGACGTGTAAGGTCCATTTTCCGGCCCGGAAATATCCCAGGTACTCGGAGGTCCATCTACATTGACAACTACATCGTCTCCTTTGGCTTGAATGTACCTAGTACGATCATTTTCCTGTATTTCCAAGGTATATGATCCGTTCTCGAGCTTGGTGACGATGAACTAGGAACAGAGCAAGCCTGGATCAGCACATCACTCCATCTTATATCTTATAGGAAAGATAGAGTGGACCACAGCAAGAGACGTACGAAATTGAAGTACCCATACGCGATGACAGGCACGACAGGCTCCGGGACATCGTCAGCGCCGAGCTTCATCCTGTGGTAATAAGAGTGTTGGATCCAGTATTTGCCACTTTCAGGACCACTCATTGCTGCGAGATGATGATATAAAATTCTGGGTGACAATGGCGTAGATGGACCCCAGCCTTTATATGCTCCAGCATCTAGTGGCACAGCCTAGCTGGTTAGTCGTTCCGCCGACCGCTTGTAACTGGCCCAACAGAAGACACGAATAAAGTTCGAGGGTGGCCATGAGTGATCTCGAAGTACATATCGTTACTGTCAGTTGCATTCTAGTTTGAGCACGGCATAGGTACCTCGGGCTAACATGAAGTATTGAGATAATAATGTATGAAAACTCCGACTGCCTCGTGACAGTTAGAATTACGTGCGGAACAGGGAGTTACTCGATCTTGCCTTGCTCGGTACCATATTGATCTTCAATGGAACCACAAATAAGGTCATATTCTACTTAATGCCCTTGGCCGATCCCATCTGTGGAATGGTCGCGATGTCGGATCCGAAGTTGCCTCCGAAGAGTGAGTCGTGACAGAATTGCAGAATACTGTGCCAGAAACGCAGTGATTTGACCATGTTTACACCTGAGCACTGAGACGTAAGTTGACTGTAACAAACTTGTCTTTGCGCTCACACACCTTCTCAGAGGGACCTTAACCCAAGTCCCCATGGGACAATCCACGTATAAGGTAGTACGACATGAAAAATAACACGTTTTAAACCCGGCGGGGGGTGACTGAGGGGTCGAGATTTGAGTTCATTTCAACACTGGACAAATGCGGCTCACTCACCTGGGACGGCGGAGACTCTGTCGTCCATGTCGGCGGATGTATAGCTGACGATGATCTCCCAAGTCAATCACTCGTCACAGACAAATGCTTGATGCAAGCACGCACGTAGGATGGGTTCACGATCTATGCCTTGCGATGGCTCGCTCGATGCTCTGGCAGCCACCTCCGTTGCACGCGTAACAAGGCCATTCCACAGCAGCGCAGAAACGTACATAAATGGGATGCCAAGTTTCGCAAAGAGTAGGAGTGCCTTGTCAAGCGGGAGCTGGACTTGGCTCGTGTCCAAAGAACCTAGCAAAATGCGTGGTGAACTTCATCATTGAGGAACCAAGGTGACGGCAGAGGGATGAAGCAGTACGCACCACATACCATGAGAACCAAGCCAAACCAAAACATGGTGCAAATGAAGATATGTATGACTCTGAACGCCGCTCGGTCCAGCGTGTCCATTGATAGGAGGGACCAGATGACGTGGCCGAGTTACCAGGTGAGGAACAAGGTACAGGGTAGTAACCTGTAGTTCTGGCGGACATACCTTGTCGCACGATGCGGCCGTGCTCTACGAGAGCCCCAACAGCCCCGCGGTCCCAGTTGTTCAATGTCGGACATCCTCGCATCGTCAGCCACCAGTGCGTTTGGATTTCGGGAAACGTCTTTCAATTGCCTGTCGAATACCATCGCCGGGGATCATCGATCATCCAGAGGTCGATGTGAGGTGTAGCATTCCGAGGGTGAACTAGTGAAGTTGGCGCGGAGTTGTGAACAACAGCAAGTTTGCCAAGTCCGTCCGCTCCAACCCCAACTTGAACTCACACGGCGACATAAAGTAATATGCTGATCATGGTTCACAGAATGCCATCCGGTGTACCGGGGATGCATAAAAGAGGGACAAGGCCATGAAACCCACCGCCCACCACCCTCGACCAGCGACACCCATCAGTCGTCGTCGCGCCCTGCGTCGCATATCTTGCGTGCTTTATCTTCCAATCCTGCGTCCGCTCTTGCATGGACCCTCTATACTCTCGAGTTCTGCTACGACGTGGATGTTGGGCTAGCAGACGTACGGCGTGCTATGCTGCTATGTCACAGGGCTCCGTGTTCGTGCTGCTCAACCCCCAGCCAGATGAACGAGCAGTTTTCCCGTCGACAAGCCCTTCTATCGCGGCCACCGTCAAATAATTTCGTAAGATCCAAAGTAATACGGATTCGCCGGCCTGGTATAGCTTTAGCTCGACCAACCTAATGGTAAGATATTTGTTGGCGGGGCGAATTTACGAGAGTCACATTGGAAGCTACGGCTTGTTCGTGTTTGCTGACGTTGATTCTCCCACTTGTACCTAGGAAAGAAGACACTCACCTGCGGCGATGGTGAGCCGCTAGGCCTTGTATATAATGTCGTCGTGCTAACTGTGCCTTTGCTTCATCGCAATGTTTCAGTTGCGATATCTGCTCCCAACGGTGATATCAGGTATCGATCCTTGTTGTAGTCAGCGAGGCACTGGTGAGTAGTGAGCATTCGGATTGCACTCAGGCTTCTCATAGATGGATGACAAACAATGAAGGTCCTGAATTGGTTAGTCGATTCGACGGCGCTGGTGACTCCGACCACCTTTGCTTGGGGATCATCTTTATCACTAGGTCGAAGGCACGTCGGTGAGTGAATTGTTATGAGCGCTGGCGACGGCTGATGTTTTGGAAAGGCATGCTGACGGATATTCAATGGTTGGAGAGGCTGGGGCAGCTCCGTTCCGGGTTCTAGTTTGGTCATAGCCATCAGACCGGTTACGAGACAGGATGGGGACTGGATGTGGGTTGTGGTCAACTGATCGATCCCATGTCTGATACTTGGGTACTATGCGCCGTCATATGCAACCCATAGTTCTTGTCGTTTGGTAATAGAGCAATGTCACGGTGAGATTCGGACGGATTGATCACTTTTATCTGAATGCTATAGATTGACTGTTTTTCAATTGTCTGACTGATTCAATCGAGGTGGTGCTTCCGTTTATTGGCATGGATCTAACAGAGTACTGCTAACGACTAGCCATACATGCATGGACCACTAGTTGCCATCAGATAAGAGCGACGAGAAGAACGGACAGCGAGAGCGCCGGGGAGGTCCGTACTCCACCGTTTCGGCCATACCGTAGCCTTCATTGATTGTAGATGAGTCGGCCACGGTTGCCGCCGCCGCCAAAGATGCGATGATACACGGAGAATTGATTGCGCGGAACTGGCTCGGAGCTGATGTCATCTGCACCAACTTGAACATCCATCGTCCTTGCGACTCGATGCCAAACCATTGGAGGTCACAATTTGCCCCAGTGGAATGGCGCATATAAAAGGCGGACACAGCTCAGAACCACTCACCAACGTTCGACGTGAATTCCTTGCCTTGTTTCCGCTGTCATCCATTCTTGCATGAACCCATCCTGCGGCGACGGGCGCTGCTTCGATGTGGATATTGTGCTAGTCACTGTCTTCTGCCGGATACTGCTGGTTCGTGAGTCCAGTACGATACGGCGCCCTGCAACTAGCTTTGGTGAGTCGATGTTGTAGCGCGCTCGCAAGGGCCCCTGACCCCTTGGATTGTTGGGTTCCGACCTTGGGAATAGAGATACATGGCTGTACAAAGCCACCCAGCATGGTGACGATCACTAGTGCAGTTTCAAGAAGGAGACAAAAGACTCCCTTTGCGGACACCTCAACTAAGACATACTGAGTGCAGATATCGAGCGCTGCTTGATGACTGCAGGAAATACTCACCGTGTTCCTCTAATTAGCCTCAGGACGTTCCAAATAGTCCGGGATGTGCAACGGCCCTGTCCAGAAGATTGAGTCATTCAACCCTTCTGATCTATGAGTGACACCATTTCTTGCTAAGTATTTTGCAACGTTCGGGACGTCGGAAACGTCGTGCGGGACATGCTACTCATCCAGAAGGGACTCGGACGGTTTCAGCCCGAGGCCTGAGGGATGCTGAGGAAAGAAAACGCTACCTTCAGAGAATATACATCGCACACTAATCGACACATTGTTGAACTGGTCCGCTGACTGCCAAGTGTCTAGGTCAAGCAGTTCACCAGTCGAAATCGCCGTAGTAATTCCATACATTCTAACTCGACGCAATGCACTGTTCATCCGAAACACCTGTAACAACGTACATAGCTACTTCCTAAGCCAGGTCAAGGGCAAAGCGGAACCCTATTCTGGGAAGATACCGTCGAAGCACCACTGGGGCCTGTCTGGGTATTCGGTCGAGTAGGTCCCGATGACAACCTATTGTGTAGATGGAGTATCAATACACATTTATCGAGACTTCACCTACTTTGTCGTCTGTCAAAGTCCAGCATTGGTCAACCTCACTAGGTATGTCGATTGGCCTGATCCTAGAATATTTTATCATAAAGGTCAGCAATAAATCAACAACCAGACAGCCATACGCTCACACATAAGGTCCACCTTCTGGTCCAGAAATATTCCAGTAAGCAGTCGGAGGCTGGCTGGAGGTTTCCACTGCCACTACACGCCGTTTATCTGGGTCCTTGGGGTCGATCTGGATGTAGAACTCAAGGTTTCCACCGGCCTTTATAACGTATTGTCCGTTATACGCAATTCCGACAAAAAACTATAAGTGCGAACGAATACAATCAGCACATCGTTCGGTCATATAAAAGAAAGACAAAGTAAAGTCCGTGAATGAATAGATGGCGGAGTCGGCGTGAATGAAAACCAGTATGCGTACGATGTTGTCGGTGGCAAACAGGACGACAGGCCTAGGAGCCTCGCCGGCAACGCCGACCCTCGCCATGTCTCCTCCAGCGGGTCGGATCCGGTACATATTGTTTGGAGGACCGCCCATTTCTTCGTAGTAAAGGAAGTTGCTGCGTGAGATAGGGATATGGCTTCCTCTGTGAAGATGGTGCAGATCGGCCCCAATCTCGTATGCTCACCTACATAGTGGTGCTGCTCCGGCTTGTAACCGCGTATTCTCCCCGGACCCTCTATCAGCTAGTCGCGAGAACGGAAGACAGGCAAATAAAGTTTGAGGGTCTGCACCGGCGTGACGAGTCGCCGGATCATCATCTTACCACAACAGGAATAGCACGTTACCGTACCTCATGCCAGGCGCAATGCAGGGCCGGCCTTCAAGTTGAGACACGACACAGGGCGGTCTTAGAGAAGTACATTTGATAAGATGTATTGTCATCATTGGCAGGCCTTGTTATCATCCGTTCGAAAGAACGTTTGCACCCTGAACGTGTGGACGCGAGCAGAAGTTTTGTGGAGTAGATGTTTCCATGCCCCGCCGGTTAATGCTCATGATGTAATGGGACTGCGCGCCTGCGATTTGGGCCCTCCAGTTCCAATTTCAGCACTGCGATCTGCTCACATTCGGCATTGCTGATGGCACTATACTTGCGTTGTATAAAAGGTCTCGGTGATGCTTTGGTGTGAAGTACGTACCAATTTGAGGACTGGTGCTTGCTTATTCTTTTGTTATAGTTAGCATATATGCAGACTTGGTTCTAAATTGACCGAGTTCGAGTCGGGGAAACCCGGCGAGTGCGATCAGGGCTGCCAGGATGGCGACGACGCCCATTGTGACCTGGGACGTCGGGTGGGCGACAGGAACGACGACAGCGACTTGACGTACGCGCTATGTCGAGATTCTGTGTCACGAGGCGGACTGCGTATATTAGAGATGAGGATGGAGACTCGGGCTGCAAGAAAAGGAGATGACCTGGGAGGTGATGGCAGGCGAGGTGCGAGATGGGAAAGATGACGCGACGAGCGGCGCGCGCCGCGGGTCGAAACGAGTTGGGACGGGCTGAAGACAAGCCGAGTATGAACAGCGAAATCAGACGACGCTACCTGAGCCATCTACACCAGCCATCCATCGCCGCAGACGGCCTCCCAATTTTCAGAACCCACCGGGATGCCCAGGACGAAACAAGTCGGGTCAGCCGAGTTGAAATACTCGCCTACGAAAATGATCGTGTCAAGGCCATATTGAGCGGATCAGATGCGACACACACTGTAAATGGCCTACAGAAGATCTTAGAGCGACCAGAGATGGGTCATGGTGAATGTCACGTCTCGTGCGCCTGAACTGTGCATGGCGGAATACCACCCGCATACATGGGTGGACTACTAGCCGCCGCTTGCACGTCCATAACTCATTGATGAGGCCTTGAGGAGTGATTCAAATATACTATTACATGCGACGAAAAAGATATCGTTCATTGAGAAATCGTCGGCTGCGATCAGGTGACAGGGATTGACTCGGAACTGACGTCATTGTTCCCACCGTTCCGCCCCAACGGCACCCCTCGCCCTGGGGCATATAAAAAAGCGGGACACAAAGGCCCTCGACTTTCGATCCGGTCCAACATGTCTCATTCCCGCTTCTTGCATGGGCCTACGTCGGGCCTTCAATTTCAGCGATGTGGATGTTGTGCTAGTCTCGCCGACTGCCAGGTCACACCTGGTTGATGAGCCCAGTCCGATGCGGCGATGCCTCCATTCAAGGGGTTGCCTAGAAACTAGCCTTGGTCTAGTAGAGGTGAGTCGCTGTCGTGGCACGCTCGCGATAGCGACCATGACTTTGATCGTAGGGTACCAACCATTGGGTACAGACTTCCATGGGGATACGAAGTCGTCCGTGGTGACGGCCATCAACTCAACCTCAAGAGGAAGGCACAGAGAACTCGCTCTACGGACCCAGACCTTCTGCTCGACTCACACCTCGCTGGGTTCCTCGACCATAGAGAATACGTGCTCTTGCGAGGTATCTTTTCATTTTACATCGGTGAATATGTGCGGCTAAATATCAATATAGAGCCTCGAGCCTATTTTCAGCGCGAGTCCTTTACAACGCATTGTAACATACCATCATACCGCTCTAGTATTGTGAGTCGTTTTCACCGTCATCGTTGACACTATTCTCACCACTAGCGCTGGTGCGTCAATGTTCCATAGGCGACCTTTTCCATGAATGGGTTGTCGATGTACGGACCCAGAAATCCATCATCGACTAGGACCGTGCGCAGCACAAGGGGAATTTCAGGTGTAGGTCATGGTCGGTTGGGGGATGCGCTTGCAGGTCTTAGCGATGGCTCACAAACTACATGTTCACGATTTCAACCTGAGGGACAGAAGTTGGTTTTGCGCTGCTTGATACGAAGTTCGATTGAGCTGCTCACCGCCAAGCGTGCCTAGATGGACATGTGAATCAGTTGTGGTATGAAGATCGATGAATTCGATGCGGAGCTCGCATCCGAGTGTGGAAATCCTTGCCTTGCCCTTGCCTGACTCGACTCGACTCGAAAACTCCGCCATCCTGCCAGATGGGCACTGCGACGAGGCGACTTACTTGGAATGCCGATCATGCAGCCGCGGACTTGTGACGACATATAAAGCTGGGACGCCGGGCGCGCGATGGATGAAGTTCACTCTTCCTTCTTCTCCCTCGTTCTCACTGTCATTTTTCCTGGATGAATTTTCGTTTCGAACCTCCAGGATACCTCTACTTCCATCAGCACGTCCGTGACTGCTATCACAGTCATGTTTCGATGTGGATGTTGGGCTGGTCCCGTAAGTTGTTCTCTATGAAATGCTATGACGCTGCTTTACTGAATGCTTCAAACCTGTCATGCAGGTTCGTGCTCCGAGCCATGAACGTCCCTCGGGTTTGTTCGCTGATAAATTAAACAGGGGGCTCCAGCAAAATGGGAGGTGTATCGCTGTGTGGTCCACCTGTGGGTCTAGGTCGTGGCGCATTCGTGTGTGCCATTACTGATGAACAATGCTAGTCTATCGTTGTGGCAGTGGAGGTCGCGGAGTCGTGGCTGCCAGCTCCCCCCACCAGCTTCTCCACCGACTGGACATATCCCTTCGGTTGACTATCGTGGGATCATGCGTTCATGGCATAGTGAGGCCGACGCGATGCTCAGGTGTTGTCTTCTACTACACAAAAGTAAGCTTTGTCACTCCCTTTCCCTTCATCGCTGAGGAGGACAGCAGACGTGTCAGCACAACAGAGAACCATCCGCGTGCAACTCCCTCCAGCGCTTCTCCGGATCAGCTTCCTCATGCGCCCTTGTCCGGCTCCTGCAGTGGCACAGTGGGCGTTGCCATTGCATTGGCTGGGCTCTTTTAGGACATTTCTCGTAAACCTGTTAGGGTGATGACTGTCCTTCACATCTGTTCAAAAGTGAGTAAGCGTCCGTTTCCGCCATCGAGACTGGCACTCACAATGAATGCTGCGCGTCGTGTTTGTGTTCTTTGTTGATGTGAAAGCGCAGGGCTACA
The DNA here is from genome assembly GCA_038094355.1 of Afroboletus lepidellus. Lineage (NCBI taxonomy): Eukaryota > Fungi > Basidiomycota > Agaricomycetes > Boletales > Boletaceae > Afroboletus > Afroboletus lepidellus. Next base: position 5,914 of record JBBPUA010000189.1, on the reverse strand, counting down.
AGATGCCTTGGAGGGAGAATCGCGACATGAATCTGTTCAGATGGCGCGGACCAAGGTGTATGGTGTGTGTGCGAAAGGGGTGGCGGACGCGTTGATGACGTATCTTGTGCATTTCAGGGACTAGATGTGAGCTGTCATCATGCTCAGGCTGAAGATAAAATGTGGCAACCGCCGACGACAACGATGCCCATGCCCAGTTTGTAAGCGGGGTCCGCGTGAGGCTTATCAGGCATACGTGACGCGGGGACGCGATGTCGTGCTGAACTGAGACATAGCCAGATGGTCACATCTGGATCTAGTCGGGGGATTACTTTCTCGGATGCATTCTTCACTTTTGGAATCGAATGTATAACCAAACCACTAGCATTCGTGGTGGATTCTGACCTGTCTTCTGTGCCAAAATCCGGCTCTGCCTCGTATAATTGCTCCACGCTACCCCGACAAAATAGTATCGTCTTTTGTAGTATCCATTCAGTTCCGTGAGTACGAAGATCGAGGGGTACAAGCTAATGGCTGTTCGTTGGAATCAGTAGCATGCAGAAGGCAAGGTAGGAGCCTCAATATAGCAGAGTTCGACGCTAGTAGCGAACGAAATGGTCATTTGACACCCCAGTATTTTCCATACCTGAGGATGGACAGCCGGGGACCAGGTCGGACGAGCACATCAATGTGGTGTAAAAATACAAGAGTTACACAATAGTACTGCGGAGGTGCCTCCACATCATTGAGGTGTTACTTATCTACAACTCCTAATAATTCCAGAGTAAACGTTCCAATGAAGGCATGGGAGATGCCGTACCGAGGTATACATATCAGATTAATGCTTCTGGATTCACGAAGGTGACATCGTTCTGCAGACCTGGTACGAATAAATCACATACCACACGCATCGTTAGAACACCCACGTTGGTAAAGGTGTGGCCGGTATTGACGTATTAGAACGCGACTTGAATCCTTCGCACACCGCCATTGACCTCGACGATCGTGAGCGTCCCGCCCCCGCCGATATTTAGCTAGCGGTGTCACAAATGGTCCGCTGGGCGGCTCCGCCAGCAAGTACTTTTTGAGGATGCGCCGGTAGGGTAGGGGTAGGGGTAAATTGGTGCCTGCGCGCCATCTGTGAGCTTGAACAAAGGTCAAACGATCGCTTCGCCAATGCAAGAACACTTGAAATGCAGTGAGTGTAGCGCCTGGACGCGTTGTGTGATACAGACGGTAGAGGAACATACTGCTTCGTCATCGGACAACGATGTGGCCTACTTATGTGAATTCGTCTGAACGAGTGCCAGGCTGCCGTGTATTTTGTGTACTGAATCTGGTGACGCCGCAATCGCTTCGGTCAATGATGCCTTTGCCTTTCCGAACTGGTCTTGCGCCTATGTATTGAGGATGGCGTCAACGATCCAAAATTTGGGGTTGCGGAGGGCGGGGTGCGTGATTGGATGCTATGCGCAAACACACGTAAGAAAGCTGACCAGAGCATATGCGCCGCGACACGAGACTTTTAGGAAGATAGTCTGGTCAATGTGATGCGGCGACGATAAAGAGAAATCTTACCATGCTGAGCACCTAGGAGGTGCTGGTGCTCGTCTTGTTCCCCGCTCGCGAGCAATGGCCTGTTAAAGCGTCTAAATGGGCCATCATCTGACAGGAGCCCGAGTCAGTACCCACGGGGACGCTCGGCAGAGTAAAAGTTTGTGCCTGAGATTGGCCTGTGGACGTGGAGAGTTCTTGAATAACACCGTTGGATACGACAAAGAGGTGGTTGTTCTAGACAAGATCAGAGTTGAATACTGAGACCGCTGCTATCGGGATGTAGACGAGCAAGAGACCTCGCAAGGTGCCGAGCTGAACTCATCACGTGGCCTATGCCAATCTGCGCCATCTTCACCCAAACTTCCTTCACTACAAAGCAATGAGTGGCTCTGGAGACGATATACTCTGGATCCGACGTGCTGGAGATATGGTGAGGATCTGTGTTACCTTTGAAGACCATAGGCACCTTTCCCTCGACGTTTGCGTTCCGTCGTCCTCCCGCACTCAGCCTTCATTACCCCCTGCCACATCTTCCGCCTTGTCCGTCCTTGCATGGACACCTCCGCTGTTATGCATGGCGTCTCGAGCGATGCGACGATGTGGATGTTGGGCTGGTAAGCAAGTCTGTGTACAAGATTGGAGGGCATGCTTACGCACCGCACTATAGAATCTAGCAGGAAGCTCTGGTACGTGAGTAGCGCGCATGCCGTCCCCGCCGACGAACGGGCCAATGCACGGCCCGGCAGGTAAGTCTGTCTTGTTGCGGGTTTATAAGCCATGACTCACCTAGACCAGCATGTAGGCGTCCTTTTTCCTTTGACACCAATGACAGCAGAATTCACCACCGGACTCCCGCAGGATATGTGATGGGTATGACGAAGCTTCTATGATAGCATCTCATAGTGATATATTGTGGTGATATTGAATATTAATCGTTAGGTCGGGCAACTCCCCGCATTGAATGTTTTGTACAGACTATCATACCGGGCAGGCGCATTGTGCTACATGCCATTGGTAGCAAACATCGTCTTTATTGGACCATCTCTCAACTAGGCAGATCTAATACAATCCTAATTGTCCATTCAAAAGATGGTCGCCCGTCCCAGGATATCATCTAAAACAACGGAAACTTTGTTGTCCGTCGGGGGATATCCATCTCTCAAGTCAGTTACATGTCACAAATGAATCCTTGACGCTGGCAGCCATGTCAATTGCATGCGTGACAAGGACTTCTCCCAGCAGCATACAAACATACAGGAGTGGGACGCAGAGATCAGTAGCAAGCGACAGTACCTTGTCCAGCGAGATCCGAACTTGACTCGTCTCCAAAGGAGCTATGAAAAATAGCTAATGAGCTTCGCCTTATGAGGATCAAAGGCGACGCCGGCGGGAGAAGCGATACGCACCGCATAGCATGGAGACCGAGAAATACCAGAAAAGAGCGCAAGCAGTAGATGTATAGGTTTCCGCTCTGAGTCGCCGCTCGATTCTGTGGGAGGGAGATGAGGTAGGCGAGCTGGCAGGTGAAGAAGATGGTGCAGCACAGCAAGATACAAGATAGAGGGGGATGGCGGGGATTTTGACGAGGACAGACATTAGCGTGTTCGCGTCGGACGTGTCCATGCCGGCGGCGGGGCATATCATGGATCAATGCAAGGACGCTCGTGCCAAATAGGATGCAGAAAGAAATCGCAGCGTAAACACAATACGGTCGTGCCAGCGCAGTCTAGTCGTTCAATGTTTAATTACAACGTTGGGTCTTGTTCATTATCAACTGCGTTTGTCCCAGGTCTTTCGTGGATATAAAAGTCGACTCGGAGTGATTTGGGAAGAAGTTGGCGCGGACGCCGGAGATACGTAGCGAGTCCGACGTTCCGTTCCGACAGCCATATGACGCACGGCGACATGCTCAATCATCGCTCGCAGAATGCCATTGGGGACACATAAAAGAGATGATGCCCTGAAAATCACCCACCTCTCTCGCCCATCAGTACTTCAGTCGTCGCCGCCTCTGCGTCGGATATCGCATTATCTTCCAAGCTAGCGCCCATTCTTACATGGACCCTCTGTGCACCCAAGTTCTGCTACGACGTGGCTGTTGGGCTAGCGGACATACGGAGGCATAGCCTATGCCACTGTATCTCTGTGCTCCGAGGCCATTCGTCCAGAGGGACATCCACCTGGCATGGCCTCAGTTTAACTTGATGGTATGTCGTTTTCTTTTGGTGTCGGGGCGTATTTGCATCTGCCAGCGTCACGACGGAAACTATGACTTCTTTGTGTTTGCTGACGTTGAGAAATCTCCCACTTGTATCTAGGAAAGGATAAGGACACACGTAGGAGAGATGGTGACTCGCTAGGCCTTGTATACAACGCCGTCGGACTGACTGGACGCTTTGTTTTTGTACAACCTTCTAGTTACGATGTCTCCAATTGATGAGGACTTCAGGTGATCCTTGTAGTAGCCAGCGTGGCACTAGTGAGTAGAGAATGTTTGGATTCTACTCAGGCTTCTAATGACGACAGCGCCTGATACGCCTTTCTCCTCATCTTTGTGAAGCCCCACAGAGCAAGTATATCCCCCGTGTACGAGCTAGTGAGGTCAACAGAGCCGGTGACTGCAACCACCTTCACTTAAGGATCGTCGTCGTTTCGGTGAGTAAACCCCCATGAGCGCTTTACTATGTGAGATTGATCATACGTCGATGATTGATGTTCAGGAGAGCCATGCCGATGGATATTCAATGGTTAAAGTGTCACTCGATCAGGTGGCCACTACCTACATGCGGTTCCCTTCCAGGTCCTGGTTCAGTCGTGACCATCTGGTCAGACCGGTTAATGAACTGGGTGGGGACTGGATGCAGGTGGTGGTCAACTGATGGATGTCGCTCGTGTACTGTGTCCCATGTGTAAGTTGTGGTTCATGTTGTTCAGTCATCGATGTAAAGGAGCAATTGCATGATGAAATTCAGACCCATTGATCATTTTTGTCGGGGTGTGAAATAATGACTGCTGCTCAATCGTTAGAAAGATTCTATCAACGCGGTGCCCCGAAGATCTAACAAGTTAACACAAAATGCATCAGCCAAGTTCTTTCAGAATGCATCAGCCAAGTTCTTTCAGATGATGAAAATAACGATCCGTGAACCAATCCAGTTCATATAGTCAACCATGATTGTGTTGCTGTTGTGCTGCGGTCCCCTTGTGCGAGAGAGCACTTTGCACCAATTACCCAGGAGGAATAAATGCAACACTGGTGACGAATTGCGCGCAGAAAAATTGCAGAACAAAGACGGCGAGTGGCTTAGAGACGGAGTCACAAATGAACATAAATGGTCATTGAAACAAAAAGCTTCAAGCCTGTGGACGATAAATGTGATTCGGAAAGTGGCATACAGGATAGGCACTCCGTTTTCTTCCCGCTTGTCCGAGACCAAATCCTAATCCATATTTGAACCTCAATTCGGAATGAGGCGGACAGTCTGGCGTACCTTGTCATACAATATGACACGCCGCAGCCATGCAGTATGAGGGTCCGTTTGGAGCAAAATTCAGCGCGCTATATTTTGGTCTAGCGCGCTACTTTTCGAGACGAGCGAGCTACTTTTTGAGGCGAGCGCGCTACTTTGTCCCCGAGTCATTGGGGGCAGCGCTACCTTTTTCGTGCAGAGTCAGGTGGATTGGCTTACTACAACAAACGACAGGGTACAACATAGTACAGAAGGGTCATTGGACACTCCACTCGTCCAAGGTGCATGCGGCCGGTCTCGATCACCCCATAGCGCCGCCGCCCTCGCATATGGTGCCCAGGGACTATTCTAGGGTCCATATAACCTCGTGTCCGATTCGTCCGATTTGGTCTGGACGTGACTGTTTCCGCACGGCTGCTCATCGCTTGTCACGTCGTCCATCTCATCTCCGGTCGGACCCGGCACCTCTCCATCGGCCTCGGGGCCCAAATCGCCTTCCTTGGTTCTCCTCATCTCCTGCTTGCTCGATCTGCCTCTTGGCCCGGTACATACCTCGACAGAGCACATGTGTCTCGTCGCCGCGCCGGTTCCTGTTGCATGTCCTACATCCCTGGCTGGGCACCGTCTCCATCTGTCCAATGGCTCCGATCATGCTTGCCGGCCCTCCTCGACTTGAATTCGCCTGGATCACCTCCTGGTAACCTGGCGCGCTCATTTTGTTGAAGCACTGGTCCTCATTGTCCCTGAGGCCTATCTGACGTGGTTCGCATCGTTTCGACACTGCGCTTCGCCCTTGTAGTCGCCTAACTCGGTCCTCTCGCCCCCTGCTATGGCTGGGTCTTGACGAGGTGAATTCATCTTGTCGAAACACTCCTTCCCATGGCCTTCCTGGGTGATGTAGTGAGCGA
>JBBPUA010000188.1:0-26954 GCA_038094355.1 Afroboletus lepidellus | reverse complement strand
CGGGATGGTAAAGGATGTGATGGAAAGGTTCATGTTTCCAAGGTGCAAAGTGAGTACTACTTACATTTGATTGTTGTCAGCATTGGACTCAATGAATCATTTTCGCAGAAAGGAGAAGAGATATCCAAAGAGACAGACAATGGAGGAAGAAGAGAAGAACTAGAGGACACATCATGCCCCAGTACATGTTATATATGTCTCGATAACCCGTGTGGGATGAATTGACTGATACAACAGAACGTCCATGCCTCGCTGCCGGCCTGGGCCACGTGAAAGGGTGATTGTCTGTACATATAATAAATAGCACCATGGTAAAATATACCACTGATCTTGCATATTAGTCACAGTTTCTCGACTCGTCTGGATCCTACAGGCACACCCAGGGTCCAGTGGGATGGGGAGTTCGAGATCTACTTGCCATTCATGGGAAGAGGCACAAAGAAGGTATGCAACCGAGTCTGAACAGAATTATATTTTTAAAATTCTTTTTCAGGACGAGGAAACCATGTTCATACAGGAATTGGCAAGCCACCCTTCTGTGGAGAAGTCCAGTTCATCGACAAAGTACAGCGAGGATCTGGACACTTTCAGGGTCGGAGACCTGGTGGTCGAGATAGAACTTGACCCGGTCCTCCAGAACTCGGGATGTGAAGACTCGGAGTTAGTGGAGACCGGATGGAAAGAGCTATTGCAGAAAATAAGAGATAAACTCTCCAGGTCGATATCGGTCGTTATATGAGGATGGACGCCACAAATGAGCCTCAAATTCTCCAAGGCCTCAATGAGTCTCCAGTTTGGAAGCCTCGGGATGCAGACCGAGTGGCTGGACGGTTGTGTCTTTGCTAAAAACAGAGATAGAAAGAGCGGTGCAGGTCCAAAATACCACATGGAAACAACCCTTGACAAATTCATCGAACTGGCCAGCAACTCCAAGGTTTGCGGGAATTTTCTCGATGGCAAGGACCTGAATGCGGGAACTCCCACATGGGCGAGGCCCCTCCTCGACTCAAACATAGCATGCCCTTCTTCCAAAGTCCAATATGCAGAAATAAAGTCCCTCAATTGGAGTTTGAGATTTCACCTATGTATTGGTGAAACTCCTCTCCAAAAGGAAGTAGCTTTCTGGTCTGGATTTCAGCTTCATTTTCCCCACATATTCCATGATTGTTAGTTGTTCAACCCTGGATTAGAATGCCCCGGAGGCTAGGCATGGCACATTTCCTTGCTGCGATGTGAAGATATATGCAGTGAGTTGAAGGACAGCTTTTGCATGCCCCAACTCTCTTTGCTTGATTGCCACAACCACAACCATCTTGTCACGATTGCCTTCTGCATTGTCGTCCTCTGTCGTTCTTTCCTCACCATTTCCATCTTTCTCAATGTCACCTGACTGAGCATCATTCACATCGTCTTCCTCACTGATGGGCTGAATGAGGTCATCTGATGCAGGGTGAAGAGTTGGCTGTGGTTTGATCATAAACATCCACCATCCTGGGAAACATGTGTTAAGGTAAGAGAGAGAGAGCTAGAGGGCCATATAGACTGGATTCAAACCGCCACAGATGGCAGCTTTGCATGATGTTGCGGAGTTGCTCTTCTAGCCACGGAGGTAGGTTTGGTAGGTTTATGGTGTGTGTCCATTGGGCATAGTCCTATTTTTCATCTGGGATTACATGTGTTTCCCTTTATGAAATCATCTCTCCTTCGGTTCTTTCTGACTGCGGCTCTAAGGTTCCATTTTTACAACCATGTAAGTGATTCTCTGATCATAGCCTACCGCAGCCGAGACCTGCTGCAGCTTATATGTGATAGGTTTAACCCCAAGATGATTAAGAAAGAAATGCAAGTCCAAAAGGTATTTTGCAACTTAGTTGGTGACTACATATGGCATATGATTATGATGCCATGGATTTCCATGGCACCACCTTTTTTCACTGAGGTTCAAATGGCATCATGGTCATGAAGTTGTGGCAATCACTGTATCACGACTTTGGGTATCTTTCTCAAAGGATTTGGGCTGCCAGAAAATTTCAAGTCTGTCAATGCCAAAGGGTTCTACAACTTTGTTGCTGAAGATTTTATATTGTATTATGCCTACATCTGATCTATTAGCTCCCACTGATGAATCCGTATCCTGGGCCACACTCTGTTATTGTCCTTCACAGCTGCAGGATATATTATAATCAAGACATGATAGATCTCACTGGGAGACTGGGTATGTGAACTATTCCTCATGCAGTTTTTAATTCACTTCCTACATACTCTCCTGATCTCACACCAACTGGAGAATCATTCAGCACTTGTGTATGTATTGCCTATATACCATTGCTTAGCATACAAATATCTACTTGAGGCCTATATTCGCCAGGAGGGAAATAAGCTATGGATGCATGGGCAGATGATCTTATTTAGATGCTGACTGATGCAGTTGAGCTGTATATATTACAGGAGAAAAGGCATGCGGGTGGTTTAGAAATGCTGGCTACATCATGGAATAGCTCATATGTATGTGAATACATGCACCGGAAAACAGGTCAGGAATAGTAATAATACAGATAATGCATGATACACAAAGAGTCTGTATGGCATGGCATGATTTCATCATCTCACACAACTTGAAGTGCGCTGCAGGAAAGGCATAGGCTACAAACCAAGTGTCATAAATTTCCCGTCAATTTTCCACTCCTCATCCAAACTATTCAACACCCTGGTGACCAAAACCATATTCCCCAACATGCCACCTTAAAGATGAAGTGACTATAAGGACAGGGCAAATATTTCGAATGCATGTCATACAACATGCGGCACTTTGGCTGTTCTCCAATATATTGCCTGTTTTGAGACATCCCACAATGGTAGCAGTACGTGTAGCGATCAGACATGTGCATATTCACATCCATCCTTGCTCCCATGTTGCTCCCATGGACAACTCAGATAGTCATCTGGCACCACAGACTTTGCATGCACGAAATAATATGGGCATGCCCACTTTAGCCTGGGCATGTACCTATCCAGCTTCGCTGTTCGCTGAAGTGGAGCTCGCCTATGCTCTTCATCCCGTGCTATCTACTGCAGAACCCCAGATATTGAAATTGGGGCTGGAGTGAGCATCCTCTGACTCTGCATGGGTGTCAGCATTGGCTGCAGTTTCTGGACGGCTCTTACCTGGCCAGTATCTGACACTAGTCCAACAAAAACCTTGCCAAATTCACCTTCCATCTCATTTGTGATACATTCTTCCAAAATGCCCCATCTCTGGCTGACTTTCTGTGGTGCACTTCAAGTCACCAGATTACCCACATTCTAAGGTATATCTAAGATAGTGGTGAGCTCCACAAGTTCGCATTCGAGTCCAAGTCTAGCACCATGAGCACCCAGTTGGACAGCTGACAGCTCTGCCTATCTGCTGGGCCTGCCTCCATTTGCTTTCCCTGATATGCAACAGAGTATTGAATCCTCTTTGATGACCTTGAAGAATCTGTATGTCACCCTTCATGCTGTATATGGACAATGTTGGTTGATCTGACATATGTATAAAATCTCCTGAGCGCAATTCAGCTAGGTCGTGAATGCCATTCCTAAAGGACTGGAAGATGAATTCAAAGTGCCGGCTGATAAAAAGGTTGTGTTGACCTTCGCTTGGGGCGGAGACAAGGCCATTGTATTAGGCATGGTCTTGTCAGCGGAGTCAGATGTGTGGTTGAGAATGATGAAGGTGGCAGCATGTCGCCACTAATTTTTTGCCCATAAACCTGGCTCAAGGCGTCAACAACGGACTCCTTCACAGTAGCACACACATGAGGGATGAGTTCATTTGGATTGGCTGGTCCTATTGCATCCGACTCTTCTTCAGTCATGCATGTAGAGGAGATCCATGGATACTGTCATTGAGAGAGCCTAAAAGTAATCAGCCAAATTATTATTGCCCAGCATATATATGAAGAATTTTGACCTTGGTGTCTTGGACACACCCTACAGCCACCATGCCCTTGACACAGTACACCTTCTGTTCACATGCGTTTTCAGCGCACTGTAGCTCTGGTACGTTTTTTTGCACCCTATAGATGGGCAGTGATATAAACCCCCCAGAAAGGACAGCATAGAATATCTCTCCAACAGTAAGCGTTTCACTATGAAATTCATATTGGTGCCATTTCTGATGGGGCGGAAAGCATATGATCATTATCGCACTGCTAATCGGCTAGAGAGGCGGCTGAGACCCCCCAGGATTTTGTCTGTATTCACAAGCCATCGGTGTCAGATGCCTTGTAGAGCCTTTTCTGTTGATATCGCAAAATGTAACTGGTTTTCTCCTTTGTTGACATGATGCACCTTGGGGGTAACTATCCCCCAAGGCAGGATAGTCAGAGAAACAAAAGGTGTTTACAAAGTAGCATTTTGAAAGCATCAATGTAGGGCTACTGCTCCACACATGCTCTTTTCGATTACTACAGACAGTTGGGCTACTTACTAGTTACCACCAAGAGAAACCCTCAGGAATAAGACCCAACAGCTGTAATGACTTCGAAAGCAGCGTAATTTGGGTTGTGTTTACCATACATTTGTTATGAATATTGAATGTGGTCTAGAAGTGCGTAATCCATGGAAAGTCATCTACACTTATGAGAATGAAGGTAGGAACTGCATCAATAGCTCCAGGCCATCAATCATTGGCTAATCCGAACATAAAAAAAAACATGGTTCACGTTTTCCATTCATGGTGTTCACTGATCACTGATAAGTTCTAATTTGTCCATCAGATGTTTACTGTTCAAGGTTTGTTGTACCCACCGACAGAACATGCGAAATTATGCACCATGTCCTGCCAAGTGATTCCCTTCAATACTCCTATCCCAACAACTGAATTAATGCTAGAAAAAGACATATTCTATTCTGTTGTCTTCAGTGGCCTTGACTGGCTTTGTCTCCAGGAGTTTTCGACCCTGCCATATGCGTAACGCCATCTTGTCTATCCTCCATTTGCTGTGGAGAACATCAAATCATAAAGCCCATGGACAACCGGTGATTATGAGATTGTAGGGCTTCTTGGAGTAAACTGAATCGAAATTTGCACAGCAAATGGAGGGCATGGCAAGGGTTTATTGCCCAGTTGTTGCTCTTACATGGTTGCACCCATTCCTTTGCATAGTCTGGGGATTTCATGAGCTTCCCAGTTCGACAGAAATTATCATTGTTCCTCCTTTCAAGCAAGAAGACTTCCCAGATGGTCATTCTTGGACTCAGAAATCATACAAAACATGGGAAAAGAAAAATCCACAGGCACAAGGAGAAGACCAGGCACCATTTTCATCTCTTAAAGACCGGGCTGGAGAGCTGTTAGTGGAGGAAATGGATGCTAACATTTGGTGCAAGATGCATGGTTTAAGGGTTCAAAATCCGTGGTATTGCGCCCAGTACCTGGGATGCAGACAACATCAGGAAAGAATTCTATGCTGAAGTTTTTGCAGACTTCCCAGAGATCGGTTTATGTGCAAAGAACTGGAAGGCGGAGTTAATGATCACTATGCAATGATACCAATCACGGGCTCAGTCAGACATACCTGAAGGGCACCAAGGAGTCTGCAAAGCGACGCATCAAGTCAGGAGACGACTCTACTAAGCCTCAGGAAAAGCATGTCAAGAAAAATGCGACCACCTCCAATGATCTCTCTCTTACTAGTGGTGGTGAAGCCAGTTCACCCCAGCTCACCTCAGACGCCTTGGACACCCCCTTCACTAGCAGTGAAGCCAGTTCATCCCAGCTCGCCTTGAATACCATCTACTACAAGAACGCAGCAGGGACACCCTCAGATGCCTTTTATCCAGGAGCAAAGAAAGTGGCACAGGTTGCAAGGTAAAAGCTGTAGTCGCTCTTGATGCAGTCAACACCTTGACAAAACCTCAAGCCGCCATAAAAGAGGTACTGAAGGAATCTAATCTGCTGTCAGGTGTAAGGCAGGCAGGCCCAGCGCCAGTGAGTAATGCTATGAATGAGGTAAGCCTGTCGATCTCAATTACTGAACCAAGATTGCCCTAGTTGTCCAGATGATCACAAGCAATGCTGCAAATGAGGTACGTTGTTGAATATCTGTTCATGCAGAGTGGAGTTGTTGAAGGTGAAACAGTCAGGACCCAGGGGTGCAGCATCTCAACCAGCAAAGCAATTTACAGTTGTCAATCAAGTTATGTCTGAGAAGCCCGGCATAGAGCCAAATGGTGTGATGGATACCCAAGAATTGGGTGGTACCACTGCAACAGGATCAAGTTCAGAAATTCGTCATGCCGGTGCCAATAGGTGGAAGCCCTAAAATGTAAGAATAGGATGGTGTATTGTCAGCGCTGCTATAATGACCATGATGACTGATTCTTCCTCGTAGTACATTGTGCACATATCGATGGCTCAAACAGGTCAATCCAGATGGAAATTGCCTCCTACTGGAAGGTTCTGAAGTTGGATCACAGAAAGGTGTGACTAGTTTGCTAATCATTATATTCATTCCAATAGCAGTACAACCAAGAGTGTTCTGAACTGGTAGGTACACACGCAATACCCATCCAAGAAGAGGGGCAGAGGTCCAGGATAGGGGTCCGAGGGTCGGAGATAGGGGTCAGGGGGTAGGCCTTGGTGCAGGACTTATGTGTTGCGCCCTTGCATAGATCCGGCCTTTAGAAATTTAGATTGGAGTCAGGACAAGGGGAGGAGACAAGGAGTATCCAAGTCGAGATTTAGACAAAGGACTTGGAGTTGCAGAGAAGTCCTTAAGTACTACTGAAGGGCATAGGTATGTATAGGACTAACTAAGACAATACAAGAGAGCATAGCATTACAATGTAAGTGAGGAACAAGGAGTTCGGGAACAGGAATGTGAACAAACCGGAGGACTGACAAAAGGGATTGGCAAATCAGTTACCGAGTACTGGATTGAGTCCAAGCCAATGGAAAGAGACCTGTCAAGTCCGAGTGTCCAGAGTAGCACGAGACAGTCCAGAGTAGTGTGAGACAGCCTGCAGTAGTGTAGGAAAGGTCCGGAGTTGGATGGCATATGACAGTTATTAGGCTATACAGACGTATTAGGATAGATCCCAAACATGCACATATGATATCATCTAGTATATATACCTGGGGTAACTGGGCTGGACATTCTCCAGTCCAGTTTACTTTGAGGTTTTCCCCAAAGCCTTCAAGTGTCTTACCTCAGTCACTTCCCCTTTCCCTTGGTTTAAGTGTTGCCTGATTCCTAGTTGGGTTTTGGGTTGTTTCACATGGTTGACCATGACCATGACAGAATCATGCCTGCCAGAGAGTAAGTCAGTAATAAGATCCACTGACACCTGTTTAAATGGGAGAGAGGCTGAGAAGGGGATGCAAGAAAAGGGGGGGGAGGGATGGAGGGATGGATATTGATTTTGTTCTGCTGGCAAATAGTGCATCCAGAGACAAAAGTTCCTGATGAAGGCAGACAGACCTGGGCACCAGAAGTCATGCTCTACCAGGACTTGGGTGCAGAAGTGGCCAGCATGATCCAAGGTGGGGGAGTCATGGAGGAAGGGCAGAAGAGGTGTCTGGGTGGAGGGTGGGTCATACATGCAACCTTTATAATACAAGTGGCCATTATCGAAGGACCAAGCTGCGAAAGTAGAGTGAGGGAAGAGAAGGGTACTATCAGAAAGTCTGAACTGCATGGAAGACCAATGGATCTGTGCTGGAAGAGGACTGGATGTGGTTGGCGACAGTCAAGTTGAGAGCATTGATGATGGCAGGTTCAGGGCAAATGGGAGCATTGACATTATTGCAATAGATGTCAACTTCGTTTTTACAGGAGAGTGCATTGGTGGGGCCCATCTGCAATCCAGGGGTGACCTTCCAGTTGATGTGAAAATCTTGTAGGAAGAGTGACCATCTAGCTTGCTGTTGAGACAGTTTCTGTGGATTTTTGATATATGACAGGTTTTTGTAATCAGTGAGGATGGTAATGGGGTTGGATGTAACCATTAGGTGCTGCCACTATTCTGCAAGGGCCAGGATGACTGTGAGTAGTTCCCAGTCATAGATGTCATAGTTCTGTTCAGCAGGAGTGAAGGTTTTAAAGAAGTAGGCACAAGGGTGAAGGTGTCCATTGGTGTCATATTGCATAAGGACTATTGCCTGCAGCAAGGGAGGAATGCATCAGTCATGAGGATGAAGGGGCGAGATACATCTGGGATATGGAGAACTGATATCCTTTAGAGTCTCAAAGACTTTTTGCTGGAGGGAGGTCCAAGCCCATGATTTGTTCTTACAGGTGAGAAGATTCAGTGGGGTGGCAAGGTCAGAGAAACTGGTGATGAATTTGTGATAGAAATTGGCAAATCCTAGGAAGGAATGGACATCCTTGACTGTGGTGGGTGATTTCCATTCCTTAATTACTCCAAGTTTGGCAGAGTCCATTTCCACTCGTCCTTGTCAGACAATCATCCCTAAAAAGTCCATTCTTTCCATGTCAAAGAGGCATTTAGAAAGTTTGAGGGAGAGTCCATGTTCTTGTAGTTGCTGCAGTACTCAACAAGTTCTATCATCATGGAGTTGGAGGTCACTGGCTGTGTGGATCCCTAGGACATTCATGTAGATCTTGAGCCAATGTTCCAAGATCAGATTGGCAAAGATATGATTCATGAAGGCCTGGAAGGTGGAGAGCACATTGTTAAATCCAAAGAATATTACTGTGGGTTTGAAAAGTCCTAGTGGGGTTATGAATGTGGCCTTCCACTGATCTTTTTTTGCATAGACAGATGTTATTGTAGCCCCAACAGATGTTGAATTTGGTAAACTATGTGGAGTCCTTCATATCATCAATGAACTCTGAGATGAGGGGTAGGGGATGGGTATTGTGAATGGTGTATGAGTTGAGGTAGCAGTAGTCCTAACAGGGATGTAGAGAACCATCCTTCTTTGATACAAAGAAGAAGGGAGATGCTTGAGAAGATTTTGATAGTATGATTTGTCCTGTTTTGAGGTGTTCTTCAATGAAGGCCTTGCACTATACTATGTCTTTGGTTATTTGGTTTTGGGTGAGTTACATTGATGTTGTGACCTTTTGATTGATTCTGGATGGTATCCCAGGAGGGAGGTGCTCATGAAGAGACTCAACATCCTCTGAGTATTGCTGGGCCAGTGAGAGTGTGGTGTTTCAATCGACATCATGATTAAGCCATCAAAGTAGATACCATTGGGAGATATAGCCTGGGGAGTCAGCATTCAGGTAGTGTGAGAGAGAGAGCCATCCAGTCAATTTTTGAATTCCATTTCTTCAGCTGGGGCATTCCAAGGATCACTTGTTTATATCCAAGACTGAGAACCATGAGGTCGACTTCATCAGTGACACCTTGGAATAATACTGTAGGTCAGTTTTGGTTGTCCATAGGATGGTTCCTTTGGTGTTGGTAAGTTCTGTCTACATCATGCACCAGGATAGGTTGGGGTAGTTGTTTGAGGGGGAAGTTGGCAAGGGTAAGGAGTCCTATGTCAATGAAGTTTCCTGTGGCACCACAGTCAATAAGTGCAGTGGTTTTGATGGTTTGAGATCCAGCTTTGAGCTTTATGAGGATATAAAGTTCTTTCATTTGACAAAGCTAGGAGTACATGGGCTAGATCTATGGAAACAAACATCAAGGTTACTTCTAGTTTTAAAAATCCAAAGAGTCAGTTAGGGCAACCAACACTTCTTCAACAGGTTCCTCATAACAGAGCTTCAGGGTTTGGAGGACTTCTTCTTCACTTTTTTTTTTCCCTAAGTTTTCAAGGAATTGACATAGGCATCTATGGTGGAGGAAGCACTGGCATTATTGTGGTAGTAGAGAGGGTTGCGCTGATCTCAGTAGATCTGACACTCTGAGGACACGAGGTGGTATGAGAAGTACTTGGCATGCTTCTGCATGGCATGGCATTATGTCCAGTCTTGTGGCATCTGAAGTAGTACCCTTTGCAAATGTACTTGGCTCTTTCTGCTGGGGTCAGCTTGGAGAGGATGACTGTGTCAATGTCCATTGCATCCAGATCTCTGGCCTGTCTGGAGTTCATGAAAGAGGGGATGTTTGGTCCTTCTCAAAGAGTTCCAATACACATTTTCTGGCCATGGAAGATCTTTGCTTGGTTGATCCATCCTGCAATGTCAGCAGGAATGGTGACCATGGAGAGGATCATGATAGTGATTTGCTGGTCATGTCCCAATGAGAACCAATCAATCAAAGTGGCATTGTTGGTGATGCCAGCTTTGGCAGTGAGATTCTGAAAGTTAATGATATATTTTTGAAATCCATTGTGAAGGGTTTCATCTGTGCTTTTGAAGGATTTCTGGACAAGCTTGGCGAGGTCAAGTCGAGCAGTTGCTTTGACATCAAAAGGGAAGAAGGTACTTTTAAAGTTTTTGGCAAACTTGTTGAAAGTTTTGTCTTTTGCAGTGATGGTGGTGTCATCCATTTTGTCATACCATATTTCAGAGAAGGCAATGCCTTGTGAACTAAAGAGAGAAAAGGATACAAAAAGTGGTCTGGAGTTACCTATAGAGTTGGCATGTATATACTAGAGTTACACAAGTGATGCCAGAGTATGCTGAAGAAGACTTGGTGAGTATGGAATATGACAATATTCCTCCCTTAGGCCTTAATCCCTGAAGGCCATAAGGTGAACCACTCAGTGGATAACATGGAGTCTAAAAAAATGATTTTGGGGTGCCCATGTGTGGTCTGGATGTTGTTCACATGATGAACAATGCAGAGTTTGAAATTGGACAAGTCTAAGATGAGGTCCTTTGCTCCTTAGACCTGAACCATCATGTCTGACATCAGCAACATTCAAAACTGGAAAGATGAGTGCCTTGCAGAGAATCCTGACAACAACAACATGGTATAGGACACAAAGGCAGTGGAGTGAAGACAGCAGATGAAGGTGAGGAAGGAGGAGGTGGTTGCAGTATGAAGGAAGGTGGAGGAGAAAGAGGTAGCACACAAGAGGGCAGAGGAAGAGGAGATGGCACTCAGATGGACAGAGGCTGATAAGTGTTGCCAGATGGCAGAGGAAGTAGTGACTTGGAGGAGGGCAGTGACACTAGCACAGATTGTGGCAGAGCATGCTGTGGAGGATGAGTGGCAGTGCAGAGAGCAACAGTAGTCATGGAGCAGCAGCAGGAGAAGGAGAAGGGCCAAGCCAGGCTGACTGAGTGATATGACCAGTTTAAGTGACAGGACTAGGAGTGTGTGCCAGGAATGAGGAAGTCAACAGCATGTGTGATATGTCAAGATAGCAAAGTATGGTATGAGCATGGGAAAAGGGCCTCCCAAAAAGAAGAGAGCACTCGGGGGAGTTTGAGGGGAGACTACTATAAAAAAGGAAAAGGATGGCAGAGTCATCACTGGAGCTGGTGGCTAGACTGAGTAAGACGCAGGAGGGTACTAGAGGACTTGAGCAGGTCCTTGAGTGGGATTTCACAATGATGAAAAGGATTGTATGAGAAGTTCAAAATGAGCTGCAGAGACAGATGATGCAGCTCAATAAGATAGAGGAATATCTGGGGACCTCATCAAGCTTCAAGCAATGAAGGTCTATAAAGCAGACAGGTTGGCCTCTAGGTCGGACTTCAAGGGGACAGAGGTGTAAAAGTATAACTCCAAACACATTCTGGCCCACTTCCAAATGTCTTTGTTCCAGTCCACTTCTGAATGTTCTTGTTCCAGAACTGTCTATTTCAGAACTACCTATTCTGGAACTGCCTATTCTGAAAGCTCCTATTCTGAAAGTACCTATTCCGGATGTTCTGGTGTAGTTCTGGTGTCAATTCCATCCAGAATCATCTGTATATCAATCTTTCCTTTTTGAATACTCATTATCCCTTTGGAGATATGTTTTAGACATTTTGACAGTTATTAGATGACTTGCCACTGTTGTATGATTTCTTTTTCTTTTTCCTATACTATACCTAATGGGTGCTGCTTGCCCTCACATGCCTCAAAGCAGATATCAGGCTGGAAGTGTCGAAGTTGATATGTGGACATTCAGAGTTCACTACTTAAATCTCCTGTATTTTTCCATGCTCACCTCCCTCAGTTGTGTTAACTCCCTGTGGACAGCACACTGAGATGAGCTTCTTCTTTTTACTTAGATTACTTTGTAGCTAATGTTACTTAGTTTGGACCTTACTGTCCCCATCTAGGTGAATTCAGACTGATTATGTTAGAGTTACTCTCTGTGAGCAGCATACTGAGTTTGGGCCTTACTGCCCCCATCTAGTATCTTTGACAGAAGGCAGAGTGGAAGAGGACCAAGTGTAGAGAAGGAAATGTGAGGATTGTTGAGGGAGGAGATAGAGGTGGAAATAGAGGAGAGCAAGGGGAACAATGAGGATGGTAGTGGATCTGATGACTTCACCATGTAAATACAAATGGACTTGGTAATATAATGCAGGGTTGCAATCGAGTCCAGTGTGACTAAGTGGAGTGAGATCCAAGCTTGTCTGGATAGTTGGCATGGAAGTCTGCAATGAGTTTGGAGGCATGTTTGAGCTCCATGGCTAGTAGCCAGGAGGTCTTGTCATTAGTACCTTTATAGCCTGACCATTAGAGCAGGTATAGCAGCTTACAGTTCCATCATCTATGGTCTATCTTGAAGTCGAGGATTTCCACAATTTCATACTCAAGTTCACCTTTGATTTCAAGAGATGGCAGAGTTTAAGTCCAGTTTAGGATGGTGTTTGAAACAGATGGTTCTAATTATGACACATGGAAGACTGGATGTATGGCCTTCATGAAGTTGGGGAGTCAGAGCATGAAGGAGTGCATACTGGCTTGTGCTACTATAGTGTAAGGTCCAAGATTTTTTTCAGACAACTTCTTGGATGGTCAGGTGAACTAAAAGTACTTGGCCTTGATTGATCACTAACTTTGAAGTCTGACACTGGAGTCCATCTGGTGGCTGTAGGTCCTTGGTAGCATTTTTGCATGGCAGCCATTTTTTTATGAAGGAATTGATGGAGGGAGTTGAGGTCCATGGAGTACTCCTGTGCTCAAGCGAAGGTGAGATCATACTTGGGGTACACAGTCATGTTCAGATGGTTGTTGGCAAAGAATGGGAAGACATTGGTGGTTGCATTCAGAGCATTGTTGTAAGTGAACTCTGCAAGGGGTAGGAGTTCAGACCAGTTGTCCTGTTGATAGTTATAGTAAATTTGGAGATACTATTCCAAGGTCTGGTTCACATATTCCATTTGACTGTCTCCTTCCAGGTGATAACCAGAGGTGAAGTGGAGCTGGATGTCAAGGGCTTTACAGAAGAAATGAGAGATGAACTCCATACCTTAATTAGAGGTAATGTGTGAGGGAACTCCATCCTTGGAGAAAACATAGAGAAGGAATAGTTTTGTCAACTCTGAAGATGTCACTTTGTTGTTGGTTGGAATGAAAATACATTGCTTGGATAGTTGATTGATGACAATCAGGATTGCAGTGTATCCAGAGGCAGCTAGAAGTTACTTGATGGAGTCCATGAAAATGAAATTCCCGGACCTCTCAGGGATGGGAAGTTGCTTGAGGAGTTCATAAGGCTTGTGACTAGGGACCTTGGTATGCACACAGTCAGTACAGAAGGACACATAGTCCTTGATGAATGTCCAGATACCAGGCCAGGTGTATTCCCTGAAAATCAACTCTAGCATGTGGTTTTGTTCAAAATGTCTGAAGATCAGGTGATCATTGTAAACAACATATCCTAGCTGTAGTAACAACCAGGATACAGTATAGGGGTCTGAGGATGCAATATGCTCAGTACTAAAAAGGGTCCAAGGTTTGTACTGAGATTCTTGAGGAAGGAAGCAGGCTGAAGATATGTACAGACTGTGGAAAAGTGGGCTGAAGATATTCTGGCCAGTAGGAAAGATGTAGAGAAAGGTATGAAGGTCATTTTGGTGGTCATGCAGTCATTGGACAGTGGATATCAGATGATTAGGTGGTAGTTACATGGTAAGAAGGGAAGATTCTGTTACATAAGTAAGGGACTAGACCTTCAACTACATAATAGATGTTCAAAATTTGAAGGAAATGAAATCAAAAGACCTTAGTCCAACCAAGACAAGATCTAAAAAGCAGATGGCAGTGGTACTTTCAATAGCTGAAATCTTTGTGATGCAGGCCATCATGGCAACAATTGCAAAATTGACAAAATGGACAAGACAGGGCAAATGATGATGAGTTGGGTCAAATGAGTAAACTTGACAGGAATGGAGGAGTTGCTCTACAGTATCACAGGCCAAACTGTTATTGCTTATATTTTCAGCAGTGATGAGCTGATGACATGTGAGTTAGTATATGGAAGAAAAGGAGAGAGGAGCTACACGCGACTCCCAATGTTGTTGCCATTGTGAGAGCTGGAAATATCATGAAATGTGACGACTTGCATTTTGAGTGTCCTCTGTGTGGATCCAGTATACAGTGAGCTTAAGAAAAGAGGCTTTGATCTGATCAATGGATCAAAGGTCCATTATTGTTGAGATCTTGCCAGTGAGAGGTGACTGGATTTGGACTTTGAGTTCCTTGAGGAAGTCAACAAATGAGTTATGGATAAACATGTGGATGGTATGAGTTGTCAGTAAGTTGGTTTGATTGCCATGGGTTGCATGGCCACACTAGCAAGACAGTTTCAAAATGAAACCATAATATCCTGAGTTATTTTGAAGAGAACAGACTGTTTCACATGGGTCATGATACAATGGGCCTTGTATGCATCAATGTCTTTATTGATATTGATGCCAACAAGGAGGTACATACCTGGAAAAGAGAGCCTTACTTGTCAAAGTTGCCAGGAACAACTGTATTTTGAGTCAGACAGACATAGACCAAGTGGGATGAACTCACATCCAAAGTAGAAGAGATTATGCTATACTGTATACACCTGAGGTGATTCAGCACTCAATACAGAGTGAGATTGTGAGCCATCTTACCAAATGGCAAAGACTCACACTGGCCTATCTGTTAGTGGTAGATTGATATGATATGGCCTTCCAGGCTCTCTGTTGACTGCCCTCTGAACAAATGACTATATATCTAGCATGCAAGGTCTTTTCTGCTAGTTCCATGGTATAGATTCAAGGAGAGATCTCATGCAAATGTTAGATGCTGCCCAATGGCAGTACCATGATCCAATTGAGTGTCTGACTGTTCATGTTGAGCATTTGATGTCCATGGTATCCACTATCATAGTTGTCTACTTGCTCATGCTACAGTCTATTTTGAATACTTTTGCCATATAGCATATTGCAAGTAAGCAGAAGAACTGGGCAGATATCCTCAACCAGGGTGCACTTGGTAGACTCCATATAGTTGAGCAGAGTACTACTCACTGTAACATAGCTCCTGTAGTGGTCATGGTCCTGGACAGGTGGTTGCTGTTCAGGTCCTTCATAAGTACCACAACATGGATACCAACCTGAGTGATAATGGAATGAATCTGGGCATCATATCTCTGGTTAGCCCATGTTTATCTGAAAGGAAGAACAACTTGGCTGATGTCCAGTAGGATCATCTTCTACTCTACAATGCATGTTGAGTGATACTGTATGTTCACCAAGTCCAGGGCTGGACTGTCACATCTTGATGAATGGAATCTTACTCTTTGTTGGTAAAGTAAGACTTCTGCTTTTAGCACTGGTAACTTCCTGATGAATCTTTGTTTCATCAACATTGATTCAATTATAATGAAGGAGCAGATCAAAGATTATAGAAGATAATCCAGAAGTAAAAAAATGTCAAAGTATAGAGAAAACTAGAAGATGATGAGTCCAATCAATGTAGGTTATGTTGCTCACCACAAATAAACATGTCCCCATCAATAAATATAGTTGACAAGAAAGAAGTCACCACACCAAGAATAATCAGGAACAAGGAGTGCCCCATGAAGAACAGACTTTAAGGTAATGATTTCAGTGGAGGCAGATGAGCATGAATAGAAACATTGCAAATGTAGATCTTGATTCACAGTATGTAGTAAGCCAGTAGGGGCATCCATAGGCTAGGTGAGTGCAAGGTCAAAGATATGACCAGCAACAATGTACTTGAACATAAATACATAAGAGTTGGACAACAATAATCTTCTCATTCTGTTCATTGTCCAAGGTAGATATCAAGGTGCAGTCATGCCATTCATGATCAAGGAAGCATGGACTACATCTTAGATGATCAGTGGTAAGCTTCACCTCTGCTTGCAATTAATGCTGTCCATTCACACTCAATGCTGCCCACTTGCACTTGACCTCCTCTGCTTATGCTCAATTCCACATACTCCCTTGATGCCACCCACTCACCTTTAACTCCTCTACTCAAACTTGACACTGTGCACATTCAATCCCACATCCACTTGTGCTCAACCACCTCTGCTTGTGCTCAATCCCATGCACTCTCCCTTGATGCCACCCATTTACCCTCAACTCCCTCTCTGCTACTACTATATACATAGTACAATTTTTATTTCATGTTGTAGCTATAAAATACATGTGCTTATTGGTCTATAACTACTTGAAAACCCTCAGGTACCTGGGGTACAGGTATGTGTTGATGACATCCACAGATTTACCCACACCCTTGGTAAGAGTGTGGATACAGTATATCAGTGGATACAGGTGTGGATGTCAGTGCTGCCACCTGGGGATATATCTGTGCATTTGCCTAGCTGTAGTGACAACCAGGATACAGTATAGGAATTCAAGGATGCAATATGCTCAGCTCTAAATAGGGCCTGAGGCTTGTACTGAGGTTCTTGAGGGAGGAAATGGGCCAAAGGTATGTCTAGACCATGGAAAAGTGGGCTGAAGGTATTCCAGCCAGTAGAAAAGATATAGAGGAAAGTAGAGAGGTTATTTGGGTGGTCATGCAGTTGTTAGATGGTGGGTATCAGTTAATTAGGTGGTAGTTATATGGTAAGGAGGGAAGATTCTGTTACATAAGCAAGGGACTAGACCTTAAACTGTGTAACAGATGTTCAATCCAAAAGATCTTAGTCTGACCAAGACAAGGTCTAAAAAGCAAATGAGCTGAAACTCAAAGTCCTGAGAATAGGCCAAAGGTGGGCCAGACTATGGAAAAGGATGGGGCTGAAGGTGTGTCAGACTGTGGGAAAGCTGTGTCAGCCCATGTATTGGTGATATGTGTAGTGAAAAGCGCTAGAAATGGGCTAAAGGATGTTTTGGACTGCAGAAAAAAGATATCAGCCCATTGGACAACAAATCAGGGATGCCTGGGGGGTAGTAAAATTCCAGAATGTAATCATAGAGTGATCCAGAGCTCTCCACCACGATCTGGCATCAAGGCTGAATCAAACATCACTGCTTGTACCATTCTGCTTTGTAAGTTCTGTGTGGGGCCAGGACACTATACTTGGACATGCACCATTTGCCTTGAACATCTCAATACTGGCAAGGTCATCTGCAGTATGATGGCTGACTCTACATGCCAGATGGGTCTGAGATTCTACATGTATATAAGGCTGTCACTGTCTCAAAGATGCCATGGATCATATCCTTGTGCAATCTGGTGGCCAGCAAGCTGCTGGTACCTCCTCCTCATTAGAGATCCAACTGGTTATCATGGCTGGTATCTGGATCACCAACTCATTCTGGATATCAATTCCTCAGTCTTCATGGCTAAGGAGGTTGAAGAGGAAAATTACACCTCTACCAGTTGTTGCTGATACTGATTTCCAGCCATACCTTGTCCAAGTCTGGGCAACTGTCCAAGCAGATAAGACATTGCACAACAAGGGAAAATAAACCAAATTCAATGATGTACAAGTTTCTATGAGAAGGAAGCCAGACTCTCGCTCAGCAATGATCTCTTACAAAATGGAACTTATCCTGGGAGTTCAGTGAGCCAAGGTGGCTCAGGCATCATCATCAGCAACAGCATCTTCCTCATTGTCACAACCATCAATCACTATCGCTCCCCATATTACCAGTGGAGAAATCTCATCTTCTCAGTCCAGTCAATCTGGAACTAAATCCACATCCAGATCTGGTAATAACCTGGCTCATACTCCTAAAGCTAATATACCTTTTACTCCCATAATATAGTACAAATATTCATTTCCACTTGAGGATGACTCCACTCCAAAGCATGTTCTCAATTGGATGCTAGACACAAGCATTCCAATATCTGTGAAGGAACTCTTTGCAGTCTCACCTGAGTCTTGAAAGCACTTTTGTGATAAACAAACTTGCTGATGTTGACCTGGGCTTAGTCAACTGTGACTTCAGTGACCAGATAATCTGGAATGACAATGGGCTCATTGTAGCTCATCACAGCTTACCACTCCATGCAATTGAAGCCAAAGTTAGCAACACCAGACACTTCCTCATGGATGTTCTCAATTCTGGCTCTGGAATCATTGCAATACTCAAGCAAGTTTGGAAATGACTCAGACTTCCTATCTGGTCCAATCACACCATGCATATGTTTTCTGCAAACACAAATGTTAATACTATAATCTCACTCTTGACTTTGAAGATGGCAAAGTCATGGTTCAGGTATAAATTCTGGGCCATGCCAACTTTGATCTACTGCTCAGTCGCCCCTTTCATTGTCTCATATCTGCTAACACAGAAGATTTCCCTGATGGTTCATAGACCATCAATATACTCTCCCCACTTGATCCTGGCCAGAAGGCTGTCCATGCTGCCATGAGAAAAGGCAGTGCAACAGTCATCAATCTGTTGTCAAGACAGATTTTTACACATCAATAATCTACTATTTTGACAGGGAGAGTCCAGTATTATATCCACTTCCTCTAGACTTGTTTTGTCATCATATTGGTCTTTCCATCTATCAGATACATTTTTTGCATCAATCACACATTTTCCTTCACTACCATATGGACCTCTACCATTTTCAGAGGACTACAAGTTTCTTTCAGCTATGCAATCCATCTTAAATTTGGACACTTTCATGTCCATTAATGCCATTTATTTATTTGATCAGGATGTATATTGTTACATTTACAAACTGGTTGCTAAGAAGGTCTGGTCAGTTCTGGCTCTCATGGATGACAAGTTCCAGGTAGTCCAGCATCTACCACCAGATCCATTGACTGGATTAAATTAAAGACTTTACCTATGCAACCACTGGACTTTATACCTGGCATTCACTTTATCCAAGAATGAGCTGATACACTAGATCTCAACCCAGCTAAATGGCTATGGCCAGAAGAACTCAAACTCATCCACTAGATGGTTTGCAACCATGAAAAAGCTTTCACTTGGATGTGTCACACAGTCAGCTCAATGAATGATACTTTACTCCATGGGTACTTTGAAATATCCTTGTCCCTCCAGCAATATGAGATGAAGCTATCCAGATCATCAAGGATTGGATCACATCCAGTGTTTACAAACCATCAACCACTGCCTACCACTCTTGTTGGTTCTGTGCCATCAATCAGGCCAGCAAATCTCTTCATCTCATACACAATCTTCAGCCACAATGCAATCACCATTCATGACTTATCCACTTCCCTCTTTGTTGAACATCTTGCCAAACCATTTGCCAGATATGCCATCTACAGCATGCTTGACCTCTTCACCAGATATGATCAATGTCCACTCCATCTGGACTTCCAGGATCTAATGACATTCAACAGTCTGATGGGTCCACTTCACACAACTACTGTCCTCATGGGTATTGCCAATGCCATGCAGATCTACCATGGAGACATGTGCTTCATTTTACAGTTTGAAATCCCTCACTTCACCTATCCCTTCATCAACAATCTTTCCATAAAATCCACCAAAACCTGGTATCAGATTGAAGATAGAACATACAAAACCATTCTGGAAAACCCTGATATCTGCTGCTTCATTTGGAAGCATTTGCAGATTGTCCATCACATCATCCAACAACTTGAAAATGTTGGTGCAATCATATCTGTCAAGAAGTCTGTCCTTGCCATACTAAAAGCTATCATCATTGAACACAAATATACTATGGAGGGTTGCATCCCACATGAAAAGAAGGTCCAAAAGATCCATGACTGGCCCAAGTGCCAGAACCTATCCCAGGTCCATGAATTCTTAGATGTATGCAGCATCATTCACATTTTTATTTGAGATTTCGCTTCCATTGCCCATCTACTCATCAATCTCACTTGCAAGGGCATTCTGTTCACTTGAGATGAGCCCTAGCAGTTTGTGATGCAAACACTATTTGTCATTCCCCTACCCTTTGTCGCCTGGATTATAAATTCAGACAAGAGGTCAATCCTGGCTATCAACACATCAGTGATCACCATCAGATATATTCTGTCACAGGAAGATGACAACAGCAAGTGGTATCAAAATCACTTTGATTCCATTAGTCTCATCACCATTCAGAGCTGCTACTTGCAGGCAAAGCTTGAATCTACAGACTCTTCTAGACACTTCATGCTGTCCAGTGTAGAGCTCTGGATCACTCTACAGTTACATTCCAGAATTTTACTACTCCCCAGGCATCTTCAATTTGTGGTCTGTTGGGCCAATGTCTTTTTCCCATAGTCCAAAACATTCTTTAGCGTGTTCCTAGCTCTTTTCACTACATATATCACTGATACATGGGCTGATGCAGCTTTCCCATATGTAGTTGGACATATCTTCAGCCCTGCCACAAGATACTTTCCTGTGGTCCAGACCACCTTCAGCCCATTCTCAAGGCTTCGGGTTTGGGTCCATTTGCTTTTTAGATCTTGTCTTGGTTGGACTAAGGTCTTTTGATCTCATTTCCTTCATTTTGGACATCTGTTACATAGTTTAAGGTCTAGTCTCTTACTTATATAACAGAATCTTTCCTCCTTACCATGTAACTACCATCTAATCAACTGATACCCACCATTCAATGACCACATGACCGCTGAAATGACCTTCCTACCTTTCTCTACATCTTTCCTACTGGCTGGAATACCTTTGGCCCACATTTCCATAGTTCAAAGATATCTTTGGCCCATTTCCTCCCTCAAGAACCTCAATACAAGTCTTGGGTCCTCTTTAGGGCTGAGCATATCATATCCTTGAACCTCTATACTATATCCTGATTGTCATTACAGCCAGGATAAGTTGTTTACACTGAATTTTCCTTTTTGGCATTGCTAACCTTATAGTTGAAATGGACATGAAATATATCAAAGGAATAATTAAAAACCCCGACTTTAAGCCAAATGCAATCATCAACTATTGGATTGCCAGTATTCTTCTGTTCACTTTCTGCTTGGTCCACATTCCTGCTATCCATTATATCAGTGTGGATGGCCTCTCTCATTGCCTGCCATCCAATGATAATCCAGCTAAGGATAACAACTTTGAGAATTGGCTGGACACAGCATATTCCTTCTTCACCTTGTTGTTGAATAATCACATTTCTGTTTGTAGATACACCACTTACTTTTCTAGGCACTATTCAACTGCACCATCTGCACACTCCTTCACTATTCTCTTCAATGCAGAACCAGACTCAATTGACAACATTCTGGTCGTCCCATGCTCTTCAAAAGCTCTCACAAAAGAAGTACACATTGACCACATTCGTGACTTCATTACCATTCAGACCCAGCTGGCTGACATATCTGACTCAGACTATAAGTCCTTTATTAACACTGCCACCTGTTTCTTCCTGCTGGTTGAACATTGTTATGGACTTGTTTAGGAGGCTCATGATAGTCTCAGACACAAGGATGTCTTATCAGTCTGGACATAGCTGCTTCTATGGTTCTGGTGGCCCATGCTGGTGGACAACATCAAGTGATACATCTGAATGTGTTACCAGTACCAACTACATCAAATACAAAAGCTGCACATTCCACCTACCATCCCTATGGTTAGCAATCTATTTCACATGGTTCACATTGACACAATGGTCATGCTGCATTATGGCAGATACCAGTATATTGTGCAAGCCCAGTGCATGCTCACTGCATATCTGGAATGGTGTATGTTGTGATCTGAGAACATGACTGCATTGGTGGCTTTCATTTTTAGGAATATTCTTTGTCATTGAAGTGCTATATCCAAGCTTGTTATTGACAATGGATCCACTTTTGTTCAAGCTCTGGACATCCTTGCTGATCAGTATGGCATCTGCCATATTTGGATCTCTCCATACAATTTCCAGGTGAATGAGATCATTGAACAGCATCATCTTGATGTCTGGGAGGCCATCATCAAAAGTACCCTGAGAGGAGAGTTTTGCTGGCATTCAACAGCTCATTCTGTTTTCTGGGCAGAGCACATCACCATCCTCAAGTCAACTGGCCTTTCACCATACTTCATGGTCCATGGCATTGAATCACTATTTCTATTTGATCTTACCAAGGCTACATTCCTTGTACCTGACATGATCTCTAGATTGATACTCATCAGTTGGTGCATCTTACAGCTTCAAAAGCACTAGGAAGACATTGATGACATGTGAAAGCACATACTCATAGCCTGGTTTGTATTAGTCAAACAATTCAAGATGCATTTCAAGAACTGGATCTGGACTGTTGAATATTGTCCTGGTATTATAGGTCTAACTCAGACTCTCCTATATAACAGACTTGTATGATTCTTTTTCATATTTTCATCTTATCTTATCTTTTCATCTTATCTAATCTCGGAGATTGCCAGTGGCATCTCCTGATCTATGACTCACCTTCATCAGCACTGCCTCAAGGGCTGATGCTTCTATGTTTCACTTCTTCACATATCACATGTTTCACCTTTCATGCATTTCACTTGTGAAATCCATTTCATTCATGTTTTGATCATGCTTCTCTTCCATTCCTGCACAGCCCAGGGCTATGCACTTCCATGCTTCCATTTCATTTCATCTCCATGCCATGCACAAAACAAATGTTTTACTCATGTTTTGTTTCATTACTATATTATAGCCCTTAGGCTGTATGGACATATTAGGATAGATTTCAAACATGTACATATATTATCATCTAGTATATATATCTGGGATAGGGCTGGATGTCCTCCAGTCTAGTTCACTTCGAGATTTTCCCCAAAAGCCTTTAAGTGTCTTACCTCAGTCACTTCCCCTCCCCATTGATTTAAGTGCTGCCTGATCCCTAGTTGGGTTTTGGATTGTTTCACTTGAACTAGACTCTACATCTCTTGCATCACCCATACATTTAAACCACTGCTACCACTCAAACCAATGCAAGTGTGTAGCTAAGCCTCTTAGGGGAATCAACACTAAATGGTAGCAAGTGTTTCCACACTTTCATGCTACTCTTCTTTCTTTTATAGGTTGTGTATGACCAGTCCTCAACCTAGATCACCCCTATACTACCACTGTTACCATCAACAAGAAAGGTGCTCAGTCCATCTCCTATATCGAAGAAGAGCTGGTCACTGAGGCAGATGTTGCCTAGGATCTAGTAGATGGAGAGCACCCCTGACAATACTTTCTTTCATCCTTTAACAGGGCCCTCATGTCTTTAGAAGACTTAAGGCCCAAATCATTCAACTTCGTGCAAGACTCAGATGGAGATTTCCTACACCCTCACTTTCCTCTGTCCATAGTCGCATGAGCCCTAGCACTCTATCCCCACACCTGCCTCAATGCTGAGGTAATAGATCAGATCCCAAAGATCGATCAAGCATTGGAGATAGACAGGACAACAGAAGGATCAGAGGTCAACCTGAACAACTACACCCCCCTCTCAGAAATCCACTTCCTTGACTTGAACATAGTCAACATTGCCTACTGCCCATTCCCAGCACAACTCCCTACTCCCACCTCATGTGGCATATCATCAATAGGGAGCTTGTGCAAAGGATATGCTACCTTTGACTTCAGGGTCCAGACATTGAAATAGGTTGGAAATAGGATTAGAATAGTAAAAAGAGAAAGAGAGGACACACTAGAGTTAGAGAAACTGGTCGGAAAGAAACCATGAATGATTAAAAAACCAGCTTGGTACAGATCTCAAATCCAAAGGCAGGAGTTCAACAACTATCAGCAAGACTCACATATATCTCTATGCCCCAACAATATCCTTCACAAGCTAAAAAGGCTTTAGATTACAAATTTTGAAATGTCAATCTCCAAAGGACTTCTTGATTTGTGGCTGAGTGCTACTACTTTGGCTATGCATGCATTTGAATTCTCGGGATTGCATATTTTTGGCACACTTTTCCCACTCAAATATTGGCATTGTCCCATGTCAATGTGTCTTTTCAGCTTATTGTCTTAAAGCTCTAATGTCCATGTCACAAGCTGCATAAGCACAGTAAGTTCACTTTAAGATGAAAAAAGATCCTTGTAGATTTACTGATGAATAACACTCTTGGTATTGATACCAAGCTCAGCATGGTGTTTCACCTCCAAACTGACATTTTAACTAGCAAAGTGTATCCTTTGAAGTGTACCACATTTGAATCAATGGGCTGACAGGTTATTGCCCAGTTTTCAATTAATAACAAAACCCATGCCTGGTGTTGTTTGAGGTCACTAAATCCTATGTGCCTAGAATGGGAGTCAGCATTTCCCAACCCTCCACCTCCACACTGGCTGTAGACTCTTTTGTTACAAAGATGGCCAAGATCCTTGATGATGTCAAAGCCAATCTTGCACAGGCCCAGGGCTCATGAAGTCCAAAGTGGACAAACATTGTTTAGCTATGCCAGAATATCAAGTCAGTCAGCAGGTCTGGCTCAGCATCTCTAACCTATGCTTGACACACAGAAGTTGATTGAGTGATGGCTTGGTCCTTTCACCATCACTGCATTAACAGGCCCAAATGCTGTTATGCTTCAGCTTCCATGGAGTATGAAAATCCACCCCACGGTTAACATAGATCATGTTAAACTGTACAAGGAACTCTTGAGGGCCAACCTGTCACTTGCCCCAGCCTGGTCAATATCACTGAGGACTGTGATAATGAATGGGAGATGGACTACATTGTGGATAGCTAATATAGAAAGGATACCTTGGAATATTTGATGCACTAGAAGGGTAATGATGATACCAATTGGACCTGGGAGCTGTGCTCCAATTTGGACAATGCTAAGACCATTGTCTTCAACTTTCATTATTCCCACCTGGTGGTGCTGCTGAAAGACAAAGTGTTAGTGCAGGGTGATGCGACCACCTGGTGAAACCAGAGAGTGGCACAAAAGATGAAGGGCGAGCGGTAAACTCGTCCCAAGGGGTTCCAAGGATTTTTAATGCAAGAAAGGAACTACTCAGCCGTAAACTGGGCAGCAGAGAGCGAGTCCGGTCGAAGTCCGGTCGGATACAAAGGCGGATAAATGAGACTGGTCAAGGACGAGGACCGGGTGACGAAAGACAGTGACAACAAGGTTGAAGACAATGAGGGGAGACTGACGAGGCGAAAGGAAAACGGAAAGCGAGCAATATTTTCAAGTACCGACAGATATGGCTTTATAGTCTGGGCATTTCCCAGGACTGTCGGGAGGTGCAGATCCCTAAGGGAACGCCACCTAGTCTATCTAAATCTATCAAAAAGGTCCGCTGCCGACAGGAGAAGATTGAATTGGAGTCGCGAGATCTAATCTAGATAGGTGAGACACGAACAAGAAGGAAAGGTCCATCCAAAACAAATGAGGAGAAGATCTAAAATGAGATATGTAGCGATATATGAAATGTCCGTGACGTGGCGAGAGATGCACGGCAGGATATACTAGACCGGACATGTTAGCCAGACACGGACAAA
Source organism: Afroboletus lepidellus (assembly GCA_038094355.1). Classification (NCBI taxonomy): domain Eukaryota; kingdom Fungi; phylum Basidiomycota; class Agaricomycetes; order Boletales; family Boletaceae; genus Afroboletus; species Afroboletus lepidellus. The sequence continues at coordinate 1,252 of JBBPUA010000188.1, read as the reverse complement.
CCGGACACGTACTATGTGGTACCAGACCACACTGCTTGGAGGCGGAACATGACTGGATATGTCGGCGGATGCTACAGTTGCTATGACGGAGTCTTGAATGGACGCTTGATGGGGGCCTTGTAACTGTAGAGAGCGTCGAGCTCCTACACCTGAGGGGGTCTTTGATACTGACTGTCCCCAGTCAGTCATGTGATTTGACTATGCGGAGTTTGAAACGCGCCGCCACCACTCTGCCGCAAGGCTGCGTTCCTTCCTCTCTTTGTCTACCATGTCCGATATGGACGCCATTCTCTCTTTCGCTGATCCATCATCGCCCGTCGACCCAAAGGCGGAAGCAGCCACCAGTCTCCGTGCAATCAACGATGCGCTGTTCGAGCTCGGCAAGAAGGTCCCTGCAGAAGACGCGTCGAACGACCGGAAAGCTCAGTGGGTGACAGAATGGGGAGTGACCATGGTACGTCGTTAACATTCTTGCCTTGTTCATTTGCTAACCATTAGATTGCAGAAGGCGCTGGCTGACGCGCTGCAGACCGCCAGTGAGGCAGGGCTCGAACGCAAGGTTGACAACCGAGTTACCGCGATCATGCAAAATGTGCGCGACTGCATGGTCGCCTGGCGCAAGGATCTCGCGGCCTGTAATCAAGCCATGTACGACATCGTCGGTTTCAAGCCCGACGCATTCAATGCCAAGAGTGGGAGCTTGGTGAGCGCACCACCAACGACACCAACTGTGTCGACAGAGAGCAGTGCGGATGCCGCCCCGGAGCGCCGGGCGTCATCGCAAGTCAAGGTGAGTGAACCGGTTGCGCGTGTCGCGTGTAATTGACGAGTCGAAGCGAGAATGACCGACCGTCTGGGAGGATGAGGAGGATGAGGAAGACGAGGAACCGGAACTGCCAACGAAGAAGACATCGAGCAAGGCGATGGTCGTGCGGCATTCGACGCCGTGCAAAGGGTGTGCGAAGGCGGTCAAGATGTATACCGGAATTGCCAACCAGACTTGCGATTGGTGCAAGCGGTTGAAGGGCAAGTGCTCAAAGTCGTGCAGGAGGGGAAAGGCAAAGAAGAAGGAAGACAGTCCTGTCGTCATCCTAAAGAAGAGAGCGCCAGGTCAGTCTTGATGCCTGTGTTGTTTCGTCCCCGATCCGCTGATCTTGGTTCAGCGCCCGCTCGTCACAACGCGCCCGCCGAAACGATCGAGATGCGGGATTCCGACGAAGAGATGGCAGAGGTCGACGATGAGGAGGAGGAG
>JBBPUA010000187.1:0-27291 GCA_038094355.1 Afroboletus lepidellus | reverse complement strand
GGTTGCTACCATCCCCCCTACCAGATTGGTCTCGCGGGCCGCGAAAGACAATCTTATGCTTCATCCGTGCCGCAAATTCAGCAGCGGTCTCAGGTCGGCCGGTCTCAGCTGGCAAGATATCCTTCCTGCCCCGACCCCTACCCTTGGGTGGTCCCCCTGGGTTGGGCGTGTGTCCCGAACGCTCAGCGTCTGGGTGTGGTTCCTTTGGTTTGCTGGGAGTTGTTGAGCAATGAGTTTGCTTCACAGATGGCGACGGGTCCAACCGCTCACGTCCCTTTCCCTTTGTCGCGCGGGAGCTTCGACGCAAAGTCAGTCCCTGAGCCTCTGCTTCAGCGCCCACTAGAACAGGCATACTGATCAATTCCGCCATTGCAGAATTTACGCCTGCATCCGCCAGTTCCGTATATTCCGACGCTGCTCGAACGGTCCCGGGTGCATCGTTCGAGTACATCCGTGATAGCGCGTCGGGCAGCACGTTTTCAACCCCAGGAACATATTGGATATCAAAATCGAATTCGCTCAACTTTTCGAGCCACCTCGCTTGTCGTCCCGACAAGTTCTTTTGATTTGCGAGGTGGGTTAATCCTTTGTGATCTGTTAACCAGGTAAATTTTACGCCTTGCAGGATATCGCGATATCGCAACATTCCTTCAACGCCCGCAAGCATCTCCTGCTCGTGGACTGGGTAGTTTTGCTGTGTCGTTGTCATCTTTGCACTAAAGAATGCAGCGATACGGGCGGTTTTCCAATCCTTACCCTGCGCGATGACGCCAGCCAAGCCATTCAAGCATGCGTCCGTCATATACCAGATCGGATCAGCCGTTGGTTCATATGAAATAGGAACTCGACGATGGTTTGCGCAAGAGTGTACGTAGTTCTTTACTTGGTCAAAAGCACGCTGCTCTGTATGTGTCCAACGAAACGGTACTGAATCGCCTGTTACAGCTGACAAGACTCCCATTGGCACTCGCACTCGGTAGATGTCGTCCGCGAGGTACCCGGCTGCACCTATGAATCCACGGAGTAAGTCCCGGTTTGTAGGGGTCTTCCAATTAACAACACGATCTACCTTATCAGGATCCATGCGTATGCCGTCGTCATCAACGATGCGTCCAAGTACTTTCATCTCTTGGCACAGAAAGCGAAGCTTGTTTGCACTTAGATAAAACTTCTCGCGCTGAAGAATTTCCAGCATGATCTTGACATGTTTGCGATGCTCCTCAAGAGTGTCTGAGTAGATGATGATGTCATCAAGGTAAACATCTATCCAGCGTCCGATGTAGCTGCTGAATAAATGATTCATCAGCGCCTGGTAGGTCGCCGGGGCATTGCAATCCCCGATTTGAACCACGGTACTCAACATGTTCCCGTCCGGTGTGGTTACTGCCGTGTGCTCGACATGTTCAGGTATGATTCTGATCTGTTCGTATGCGTCTTGTCCATCAATGATTGAACGATAGCGCCCTTTCGCCACACGTCTCAAGATTCCATCGATATCAGGCAGTGGTGCGGACAACTTGCGCGTATTCTTGTTCCGCTCGCGAAGATCTACGACGGTTCGAAGTTTGTCAGTCCCAGTCTTCTTTATTAGAAGCATGGGAACGGTATTACCAATGCTAGTAACTTTCCAGCGTCCGGTTTCCAAGTACGCACGACGCTTGTCGTCCCATTGTGGGCGCATCGCTTCCGGGCATCTCGATGGTCGCCATGGGTAGACCTTATCAACATCAATCAATGGGATAGAGTGATTAATTGCACGGAATGGTGGTAGTTCTGTTTCGCTGGCCTTTGCGCACAGCGGCTTTGCTAATGCATACAGTTCGTTTCTGACCGCCTCGACTGATTCGGTTTCTAGGCTGACGGCGCGTACCTCCAACGGTTGCACTTGTGACCCCTCAATAGGAACGGGGACCTTGCTTCCAAGGATTACGCGACTGTCATTGAAACCGATGGTCGCTCGGTGTTGGAACATGAATGGTGTTCCGAGAATGAGGTCGTAGCTCGGGATGTTCGCCAGGTAAAAATTCCTGGTATAGTTTGTTCCCTGATACTGAATATTCGCTCTAGCACCATAATTGATCTTCAACTTGGAGCCTTGGACTGCCAGTTGCATCGTAAGTGGAGTTTTTAACTCGATGCGTTCGATGTTGAGCTGTTCGGCTAGTGTTGTCGACATGAAGTCTGCGAGGGATCCAGAATCCAACAGCGCGCGTGTTGGGTGTCCATTGATGTTAACGATAACAACAATTGGATTTGGAATCAGCTGTTTCGGTGCCTTCGCTATGGCTGCATTTCGTTCGATCGCTGCATATGAGTCGCGCGGAACCTGAACACCAAAGAGTTGGAGGTCCCAGCTGTCTTCTGGGGCTGTCTCGGCCTCGTTCGCGACGTCATTTGTGTTAAATAACCAGCTTGGAATGGTCCAGAGCAGATCCTCGTCAACATATATCTCAAGGTGTGTGAGATATGCGCGGTGCATTGCTCGTTTGTACCAATTGACAATGTTGAAGTACCAGCTTTTCATCCGTTCATTTTGGAGGAAGACGCGGATCTCGAGGAATCGATCCCAAATGACGATTCCCATCTCCTTTGTGATGCATTGGAACCGGTGCGTCACACCATGTTCTTCCTGATCAGCATTAACCCCTTCATCTAGTTGCTGCTGAACTCGGAATGCTCGAGCAGTGGTCATTACACGGTGACGTGGATAGTCATTCTGCTCCTCTTCCGTTCCGTATCCGAGTTGTACTAATTTCTGTGCATACCAGTCTCCCACACGGAAGACCGGATTCAAAAGCAGTGCGGTGTCAATTGGAAACATCCATTCTTGGTCAACAGCGCGTGCATGATCCACGATGTAGTGCGTATTCTGTTTGTTGAGCATTCGTACGTCGAAACGCTTAGGGCTCGTGAACCTAGTGTTTCCTGGCTCATCGCCGGGGTATGGCATATCACAACGCAAGATTTCCTCCGCGCGTCGTGCAAGCGGGTCACCAAAGACATTATCTGGGTCCCGGTATATTTCGTATTCCCAATACGGGTCTTCTGATTGTTTGTCTAGATTCAGCTCAGATATGTTTATGTTGGCGTTGAGCTCGAAGTCACCCTCGTCATCAGTTTCCTCAAACAACTCAAGGTTGGGTAGGTCATCAAAGTCCTCGTCGTCAATGTACAGCTGTGCTGACGCTAGTGTCAGTCCGACACCTTGTTCAGTTGTTTCGGCTAGTTCGACATTGAATGATGGTACAGTTCCGGGTGGCTTACTGGAGCTCCCCCCTACCACTGTCCGTCGATCTGGACAGGCATTTGCAAAGTGTCCGCTCTTGCCGCATTCGAAGCAGAGCTTTTCGGCAGCACGTCGGTCGTGTTCCTCCTTACTGAGCCGAGTTCCCTCGGTGACCTTGCGTCCGGGTTTAGGTCCCCGTCGCTGGCTTCGTCGGTGCTCGTGCCTGGTCCTCGACCTGGACTGTTCACATCGCCGCTCATCTCTGAAACGTGACATTGAATTGCATTGCCCCCTTCCTCTGTGAGCCTCGATAGGCAAGGGTGGGTCTGCGCTGATCCAGCGGACTCTGTCTTTGCGACGCTCTGACTTGCGTCGGCGCCACTCTGCTGGATCCCTTTCGGTTCCTCTTGTTTGGTCGCCTCGTACTTTGACAGAATGGGCAATTTCAATTACCTCGGCTGCGGCAACGACTTCCTTCAGTGTTGACCGCTCAGGGTTCAACTTATCCTTCCACAGCTCAGTTTGCAGGTAGTAATTGAATCCAAACCAGAGCTTCATTACTTTGTCGCGCTTGCTAACACCTCCGATGAGGTTCCATAGCTCGTTCAACTCGGCAACATAGTCCCGAACGGATGCCTCGTTTTGGTAGGCCTTTTTTAGTTTCTCGCGCTGTTTCGTTCTGAAGTCAATCGGGAAGCAGCAGTTGAATAACTCGATGAAGAAGTCACGCAGTCTCCATCGATATGGGTTGTCTGATACTTCGCGCACATAGAACTCATGTGCTTTGTCTGTCAAGTAAAATGACAATACAAAGACTCGATTCTTATTGCGGACACCTCCTGCCTCAACATACGCAGTTCCTTCCGTAACGAAACGGTGGAACGCTCGTGAGTCGGGTGCCCCATCGTACTTTGCGGGCGCGATAGGTTTAATTTTCCTATAGCCCACGTCTCGCTTCTTTTTGTGGTGCTTATGCTTGCGCAAGTGTTTCTTTCGCTTTAGGTATGCTCGACGCTTCTTCCGATTCACTTGATTGGAATCCGACACATCCGTTGACTCATCAGATGAGGATGAAGGCGAAGATGACAAGTCTGTGTCACTCGAGGATGAGCTCGAGTCATAGTCGCTATCATCATCCGACGATGATGACTCTGAGTCAGAGTACCTGCGTCGGTACTTGTCTCGCTTGTCGATTTGCTCAAGCGCCTTTCCCAGATAACTCCGAGGAGCTATTTGTTGCGAGGGTTCTATCACGCAGACAACTGAGGGTCGCCGTTCGCTTCGTTTGGCGATAAGTGCCTCATCGATCAGCTGCGCAACAGGATTATTCAAATAGTCCTCAGGTGCTTTCATGACCCTTTTTTTATTGAGTTTCTCCTGTTGTTTACAGTTGCGTTTCTCCTTTCGGAGTCTCGCCCGCTTCACTCGTGTTTTTTCAGCACGTTCACTGTCCTTGTCATTCTCGGACATGGTCTCGGATTCGGTGTTATGGATAGCTTTAGAGTTTGTATGCTTTTTTGCGCTTTCAAACATAGCACGTTGTACCTCAATATCAATCTCGTTGTCGCTGAGGTTCAAAAGTCCCCAATTCTTAGGGTCAATTCCTTTCCCTTTGTGATGCGAGGTTCCTTCACCTCGGGACGAGACACTGTCATCGTCTCTCCGTGCCTCCAGTTCGACTCCTCGTCGCTGGTTGATTCGCGCACGTTCCTCTTCGGTCAAGCTTTTCTCGGCTTCCAAGAGCATCTGATCAATGCATCTCATTGACTCCTGTGGCTCCTCGCCGTCTGATGCATGGTTGCGATGTTTAGTCTTTCGGGAGACCATCGTCCATCCCTCATTATTTTGGTAAGACTGTTTATTGTGCATAGTGTCAACAAGTTTGCTACGCTCATGAGCTCGCTGCCCATCATTGTCAAAACTTCCCGGCATGTCTGCCTTGTGGTTCTTCTCAGCGTTACCGCCGCACACCATGCGCTGTTCGGTCGCGAGCTTGGTGGTATCGCGTCTCTCGCATTCATCACTGTAGTATGTTTCCTCCTCAAGGCCACCAGGGCCGAGGTCCGTAATGGGCGATAGCGACGGCAGCGATGACTCGCTGTTTGCGCGTCGTCGCATTCCTTGCATAACCGAGTGCTTGCTAGCGCTCCGGAGTGAGTATCTTGTAGTCATTCTTGCTGCGTGATGTCTTGTTCTTGTGAATACTCGCAGCGGTGGGCCAAACCGTGGTTTCTTCGTCAAGGTAGACATTCAAAGAGTTAAAAAACGGAGTTTTAAAGATTCGAGAGTAGAGGAATGTAAGAGTTCAAAAAGATGAAACCGCTGCTGATCGAAACCAGCGAGAGATCTCAAGAGAAGAGTTCTGAATGAAAGAACTGAGTAAAGTCCTCTGATTCGAGAAAGCTACCGTATTGTATACACGACGAGTCCTTTATATACGCTACGGCTAGGGTGCATAGGTAATCAACTGGGCATAGGGCATATCTAAAGACGGCGAGGGGGTCGGCATAGTTCATAGGCGGGGTATCGTACCATATGGATAAAGGGACGGAGGGGCATAACTGATATGCGACGAGGGCTGGTCTGATTGTCGAGGAGGGACGTAGCGTTGGCGGAGGGTCGATCAGCGCCAGTGACGGATATGGATATAGAATGTTACAGTAACTCACCATGTCTGCTGAGTTGTCGTTGTAGTACGACTGTTCAAGGAACTTGAAGCTCCTATTTTAACGCCATAATTCGTGCCCTATTTCTCGATTATCACCTTGAATTCGTGGATGAAATATCCAGAGGAGCCCCAGTTAATGAATTCAATCTCCGATCACCCTCGACGACAACATTGCCATCCTGCCGCACACCCCTCCTACGTTCGACGTCCGCGGGTAGCCCCAAGGGTAGCCCATCAATACTATGGCCACCACCGCTATCTCCAACGCTGAGCCAATGGCTCCTCCTCCCGGAAATGACATTCTGGAACAACGCCCCCGCGCTCAAACACCCGCCTTCTGGGGATGAAGCCATTGGGCCATGTGACAGCGGACCCGGGGCTCGGGAATGAGATACACTCGTCTGCTGCCACGACTCCGGTAAAACCCCTGCACGATACTCTCTTCAGCTGGAGATGAATCCAAGACCGGAAGCATGTATGTGAGCGACGTCGATGAGAATACTGTTCTTGACTATCTTGGGATCCAAAGCTACCATTGCCGCTTCCATTTCCAACTGCGACTCCTTTCCCAAGGGGTTCCCGGTTTGTGAAAACACAAGCGAATTCAACGTATACATTGACATTCATCTTAGAACATAGCCCAGCCCTAAATTGGCACGTCACAAATGCGATCCCTATTCCACATCAATGACGACCAGAACCCCCTCTTTCTGAATGTAATACAGCCTCCCCCGGACGCCGTCAAAGTGCATAAACGTAGACTCCGTCAGGTTGTGGTAGAATTGCCTCCATGCATGCGGTAGACTGCAGACGCCGCCCAGAGAGACTACACATCGATCTCCAGTGCCGTCGAGCGTAAACTTGCGGACCGCTCTGGGTGGGTCTTTCCAGACCATGATCAGGCCTCTGGCGTGCCCGTTTCCAGGTGAGGTGAGAAAATTGATATCAAGGGAACTTTTGCTTGCTCGGCGAAATGCTTCGTTTGCCTGCGTGACGACTGCGTGACTACAAATCGAAATGGGCATCACGTCGTCCAAGCATGGTTTGGGTAGCGTGAGGTCGACGCAATGGGGGTCAAATCCGTAGAAGTTATTCCATTGACATAGAAACCTCAATGCTATGGATCCAGTGATAGAGTCAACAATGGAATTTCGTAGGAGAATATAAGGTTCGATGTGGGGGAAGAGGCCCTCGTGAGAGAGGTGGAGGACGTGTTTTGTACATTCCCTCGGGAATGGTTCATCAGGGATGGTGAAGGCTTGAATGAGTGTCATCATCCCTCCGCTGTACAGACTGTAGCACACAAATTGGAACACGTGTGTACTTGTGAGCACGAAGGACGGTTGAGTTACCGAGATGCAAAACAGCTTGCGTCTTGTTTCATCCTGGTTGCCAATGAGCTTTGCCATGTTTCGCTAACCCATAACGTACCAATGCAAAGCAAGGTCTTGGGAATTCATAGAAAATGCGAGTTCGTGTGTCAAATACTAACCATAGCCGTTTGATGAGCAAGAATGGCGACTGTCCGCCATGAAATTTTGGCTCATCATGCACGTCCGGGACCGGTACGACTCTTGGAATACCCAAGGCAACAGTGTCACAAAGTATGCCCGAGTCACCGTCCAGCAGGAGCTCTACGAGCTTCCTAGAGGTTGATTATCAAACGGTCCGCGGCAACAGGACACAGGCGCACCGCCATCGAGAATCCTCTTGATTCAATAACACATAAATGACCCAGTGTCCTCCAGACGCCAATGCACACATATCCCAGGAGGATATTTCCTCTTTCTGCTTCCATAAGATCTGTGGTTGACGCTTCTCGGAATCTGCAGTGGTCTCATACAGAACGAATTGTCGCTTTGATTGACACGTGATGAGCCACCTCCCGTCGACAAGGCGAATGTCATCTAATGGTTTGCCTTTGAACGAGATCTTGGTCCGTGATATCGTTGACAGAGGCTGGGTGGTCCACGACCAAGCCAATCGTGCTGACCGCAAAAGCGTACGCTCGACAGAGGACGCGGGTTGAGAGGGAAATGGTCCAGGCGGGCGAATGAATAGCACATTCATGTACAGGGCTCGCCAAAGCAGCGGATGGCGTGTGATGGCACAGAACCACTTTGAGACCTGCAGGAAATTGGTATGTCGTCAGTGACGGAAAGAGAAGACATTACCGTTCGCCACTGGACGACGTCAAGAGGGTTTGCGTAGCACAGAACGTGAACGAGGAGTTCTGTGGGCAATATGCATCCAACGGACACGTTGCCTGTTGAAAGCGCCAAGTTTGCATGTCGTTTCACGCCGTGGGTAGGCAATATATTTCCCTGCCAATGTACATCTCCGTGATGTTTTCCGACCAAAATATTACAAACTCACCATGCTGGCTATGTCGTATCGTAGTGGTAGTGGTGCAGCCTTGGGCTTCTCCTATTTTGATGGTTCGATCGTCACCAGCCTGAATTTCACATCACCTTCGACGCCGCCGTTGCGCCCTGCAGCCCGACCGCTCGTTCGCCCTACGTGCATTCAAGCCCCGTCTCACCGGCCGGGTCGGGCTGGCATCACGCTCGTTCGAAGCCATTCACCCGCCCGGGCCTCGTATCGATTCAACACTGCCGTGTAGCCCTTATCTCCAATCATGTCGCGACGAGCCAGGCCGCCCTCCCCTCCCCTGTGTCGAACCGGTTGCTTTGTCGAAGCTTTGTGCTTCGTTCACCTGTTCTAGTTGAGGGCCAGATCTCGACCCATTTCTGCGCTGGATCATGCCCACCTGAAGTTGTTAACAATAGGACGAGGCGAGGCCGCGTCATGACGGGCGAGCTCGTCAAGGTCGGGTACGCAAGCGCTCGGCTGAAGAGTCGGTCGGTCGCGTTTTTTTACGTTGCGCGCGTATCTGAGCGCAGGACAGACCGATTGGAGCGCGCCACGACGGTCACGGCGAAGCGTACGCGACGACCTACCGCGGACGAGGCGACGTGGACGAATGCCGACCCCGGCAAACGATCCTACTTGCTGAACTTGCCGGCCTGATCAGATCCTGCTGTTCGAAGACCAGCTGCACGCCGGTCCCATCTACTCGTAGGGATTGACAGCATGCACATGATTGATCTCGCCGAGGCTCATCGTTCGTACGGCGCGTCATGTGCAATGCACCCTGTGATCGGCCGAAACGCATGGACTCCAGCCCGGACAACCGTGTTCCTTTGGCACGACGGCGCCTGCACCCCGCAGGTTGTGCTCCATCGCGCCACCTCTCCGACACCACCCAAAGGCGATGTCCCCCCGCGGTCTCTGTACAAGACTGTTGTAGAACGGGACGTGGTTGGGACGCGGGGGTAAGTCCATAACGACAATCAAAGAGCAAACCTTCGTCGGACTAGGGTGGGCGTCGATACTACATAGTACATTTGCACGTCTATGATCGTGAACAACGACCTATTCAACGTCTAAGACGGTCAGAACCTTGTCGTTTTCCCCATTCTCCTCGAAAGTACAATAATATAGCTTCCCTTGAAAGCCATCGAAGTGTATCCTAGACGAAAGATGATCCGGGGTGTCATAGAAGCGTTCCCATTCCGGTGGCAGAGGGCAGACGCCTCCCATGGAGACTACACAGCGAACTTGGGTCGCATCGATCGTGAACTTGGCAACCGCTTGGGGCGAGGTGGTGAAAGTGTGAACAGGCCTCGCATATACCCGTCACCCGAGGATGCAAGCAAGTCGGCTCGAAAGCCAAACGCGCCTTCTTGGCGAAGCGGTCCGTTGGTTTGCGTGACAACTGCACGAGCGTGGATGGAGATTGGTGCTACCTCGACTGAGGATGGCTTTGGTAGCGTCATGTCGACACAGAAGGGGCTGCATTCATTGTAGACGACCCATTGGCAGAAAAACCTCAATGCCGTGGATCCAGTGACGGGGTCGATGATAGAGTTCCTTATGAGAACATAAGGCTCATATTCAGACAAGAAACCCCCTGCAAGCCCTCGTGAGAGAGGCGAAGAGTGTGTTTTCCACTTTCGGTCGAGAGCACATCGTCAGGCACAGTGAATGCTTGTACGAGGGTCGTGAGCTTGAAGCCATAACAGGGAATAAACCAAAGTACGTGCGTCTTTGTGAGCACGACGAGAAACACATATCGCAAATGCCACTGCCAGGAGTCGAAAGATATCTTGCACCGTACTTCATCCTAGTCACCAATGAGCTTTGCCACATTTTGCTCATCCATAACATACCGTGGCAATGCGGGGTTCTGGGAATTCGTAGAAGGTGCGAGTTCGAGTGTCAAACACCAGCTGCAAATCTTGGATGAACAAGAATGGTGATTGTCCTTCCTGAATTCGTGGGCTGAGATACAGGTCAGGCGCGATTTTAGGAGCATCGAAGGCAACAGCGTCACACAGTGCACCAGAAACACCATCCAGCCGAAGCTCTACGAGCTTCCTGCAGAGGTTGAGTATCAGAAGCTCGCGGTAACAGGACAGACGTACCACCGTGATGGTACAAAATCATTATTGTCCAATAACACATATACAACCCACTGTTCTCCAGACTGCAATGCACACATATCCCAGCAAGCTATCTGCTCTTCCTGCTCCCACAGGATCCGTGGCTGGTGCATCACAGTTCCATACAACACGAGCCGATTCGATTGACATGCAATGAGCCACCTCCCATTGACGAGGTCAACTCGAAGGTCACATCTGGGTGACATGCCATTGAATGGGACTCTGATCTGAGATACTACTGATAAAGGTTTCGCGCTCCAAGACTGTGCCAAATGCGCAGACCGCACAAGCACGCGTTCGAGAGAGGTGACGGGTTGAGACGGATATAGTCCATATGGACGCGTGAAAAGTGCGTTCGCATATAGCATCTTCCAAAGTTGTGGATCGCGCGTGATAGCATAAAACCATTTCGAGACCTGCACGAAAAGGAGGTATGTAGTCGATGGCAAGAACAGAAAACAAGAATAGTACCGTTCGCCAGCGGATGATGTCAAGAGGGTCAGTATGGTACAGAATGCGAATGACAAGTTCTGTGGGCAGTATGCATTCAACGGTCGTTGAAAAGGACTCTGCCCGTCTTTTCACGCAGCGAGGCAATACGTTTCCCTGCAATGTACAACCTCTCCGTGACATTCTCCAAGCAAACTCACCATGTCGTTGGCTTTGTCGTCGTCGCAGTACGATTTGAGTATGAAGTGCTTTGAAGCTCTTGTTTTGACGCGCTGGCGTTCGATCATGAAAGATAAGTGAACCAATTCAATCTCCGACCGAGGACCGTCATTATCATCGACGGCGACGCGCTGGACCCGATCATGGCCGAAGCGATCGCAGTCCCGGCGCACACCCTCTCCGAGTCCACCCACGCCCGCACCATCGACGTCCACGGCTGGCGCATCACAGCCACCTCCACCGCCATCTCCAACGCCCCCGAATGCGACGCCCTCCAAGCCGCCCTCGGCTTCCCGCTCCCAGAAATGACATTCGGGAACAACGCCCTCGCGCTCGAGCACCCGCCTTCGGGGTGGGCGCTCACGCTCGACGCCAGGGGCGCGTTGGGCCGCGTCAGGGCGGGCGAGCTCGGCGAGGGCGACGGGGGCGTCAAGGTCGGGTATGCAGACGCTTGGTTGAAGAGTCGGTGAGGCGCGTTCCTCTCCACGTTTGGCGCGTGTCTGAGCGCGATCCTAGGACAGATCCTGGTTCGAGCACGCCCCTTCCTGCCACCGTCGCGGCAAAGCCGTACGACTGGACGTACACGACGACCTATCCCGGACATGGCTCCGAGGACGAGGCGACGTGGGCGGATGCCGACCCCGACGACCCCGCGCACGCGATCCCACTGGCTGAACTTACCCGGCCTGATCCGATCTTATTCTATGCCGAAGTGCCCTTGTTCGAAGACGAGCTGCACGACAACGGCTCGTCTCATCTGCTCGTTCGAATCGTCAGTATGCACGTGATCGATTTCGCCGAGGCTCATGGCTCGTACAGCGCGTCATGCCCACTTGCATCTTTATTCTTGCGCGATTCACGTTGCGCGTCGACAATGTCCTCTTTCGTATTCATGATACACGGATATTCCATTCGTTTGCATCCAGCCCATCGATCGTCGTACGACAAATGAGTGGATGGGAAGCACCCTACGATCGGGTGAAACGGGTTTGTCGGACACATTGGCTATGGGCTTGTCTCACCAAGGATCTGTAGCAACTGCCTAAGCGCAACGACCTGACTCCCCTTACGGACGTCAATTTCATTGCCAAGGTCCTGACAGAAATGCCATCCGAAACCAGCCAAAAAGCCGGCGCTGGCACGCGATGGAGAGGATTAGGAACCAAGATTCAGGTGGCAAAGTTGGTCTAGAGATTGATCTGGGCCGTGTACTAGTAAAACAATAGACCAAGGCGCATCAAAACTTGAGTAGATCCTCGAGCGTCTGCCTCACGTCGCCGGCTTTTACCCTCCCTCCGCTCAGCTGCATGACTTTGCCCATGATCCGATTCAAGACCTTGACGTTGCCGTCTCGGACTTTTTGAGCTTCTTCTGGAAGAGACTCGACTGCCTCTAAACACCACTTTTTCAAGAGGGCCCCGTCCTCGTCGGATACTGCCAGCAGACCCAACTCTTTGGCCAGCACCGCCGGTGAAGCGGTCGAGCGTGAAGCGACCATATGGCGTAACAACGCCTTGCCCGATTTCCCTAGAGATAGCATATGAGCCATCAGCTGTACACGAGATAGCTTGCAGACCTGTCAAGCGTCCGTTTTGCACCATGTCTACCAACTCGCCCATCTGCTCCACCAAGACCGGATTGTCGCTAAACGTTTCCTTGCGAGCAGTGAGTTGACCCAGGAGCTCGTGGATCATCCTAGCTTGTTCAGAAACGGGATTGAATACAAGGATAAACGCATACATACCAGTTCACGGCTGCCTTGGCGGATCGACCTTGAGCGAGCTGGTCAAAGTATTGGACGGCGCCTCTGGCAGGCTCGCCATCAAAGCGGACCTCTCTCCCAGCGTCCATGGACATGAGGACCTCCGCTTCTTGCTCCGTCAACCCTATGCCCATTAATCGTGCACGCGTCTCTCGAGGGAGCTCTGGCATGAACTTCCGAACACGGTCAATGTAATCCTAGAATGCGGGATTAGGTGCAGGACGAATGCCAAAGGTGATACAAACGGATGATAGGAGAAGTGGCGGCAGGTTTGGGTCTGGCATGTACCTGTAATCAGGCGAGTCCTCTTTACTTCTCAGTTTAAACGTCTCAGCCTTGGCCTCGTCGAACCCGCGCGTCTCTTGAGGAACGGTCTGACCGCGCCCGATGAGGTCGATATGACGAAAGGCTTCAGACGCTGAGAGCACACGTAACGATCTATATGGGCCGAGAACAGGAGAGACAAACTGATGGCCGTCATCATGAACTTGACGCTGTTCAGGTTCTTGATTTCACATCGCGTCCCTGGTGGATCACCGTGTTTGTTCACGGACACGTTTACATCGCATCTCAGTGAGCCCTAAGACATCATCAGAAGGGGAAAGGGACAGGAACGACCTACTCACGAGCTCCATGCTGCCATCGCTGGCCCCCACGGCCCTCAGCATGGCTTGGAGAGTACGTACATAATCACCCGCCTCCTCTGGAGACCTAGCATACGGGCAGAAAACCCATTCTTATACAACTCTGGTCTTGGTACTGACCTCATATCCGGCTCAGACACGATTTCCATCAATCCCGACCCAGCCCGGTTGAGATCGACCAGAGTGATACGGCGCTGCGCATCAAACAGCGATTTGGCAGTGTCCTGGGACGTGATGAGAACCCTACAGCACGTGTCTCGACCCGTCGCGAACCTGCTCCAACTGAATCTGGGTGATTCCGACTCGGACGCCATCGTGCGACGAGGACAGGTCCAGGTAACCACCTTTGGCCAACGGCGCTATAGGAAGCGCATATAGCCCCACATACGAGACAAGGAGGGGCACTCACCATACCGTTGCGTGATCTGGTACCCGGCAGGCAAGTCCGCGTAAAAGTAGTGCTTCCTGTCGAATGCAGAGCGGTGTTGAACCTGCGCGTTGAGCGCCACCGCCGTCCGCACAGCGAGTTCGACGCAATTCGGGTTCAAGGACTGCGTGAGTCGCGTGAGTGGGGCACTGGAAGCGCCGGGGGGACGTACTGGGAGCGTCCCGGGGAACGCGGCGTCGAACAAAGCGACAAACGCGTTGGGCGTCGCACCGGGTTTCGATGTCGGTGTGTCTGTGTAGAGGTCAGTCCGAGGTGGCCAGGCGGACGTGGTACGCACCCGAAAACAGTTTTCTGCGCGACTTGATCTGAGCGTGGACCTCGATGCCCACGACGACCTCCCAGCCGGGCCATCGCTTGTCTTTGTGTGTCGCGCGGTCGCTGCGTGGACGGAAGTGGAGTGGTCCCCAGAGCTGTTGCAGTCGTCGAGCCCGCCATGGACACGGGCGGGGAAGCATCAAGGAGAGTTTCCTTTTTTGGAGTCAAGACATTCATCTTTGCCTATGCGACCACCACCAAGCAGCTAACCCAAGCCAGGCGTCTTTTGTCCGAAACCGGGCTAGCATGATACGCCGGGGATCATCTGACCCCACGGATTCGGTGGAACTGGCAAGCAGTGCAACGTTGATGTGATCATATGGCAGACTTGTAACGACACTCTGGCCGCCACACGGCGGCCATCCTTCTTATTGGCACATGGGAAAACCCACATCCCCTTCTTCCAGGCGTCTTCTGCTTTCTTCTTTGTACTCTTGGAAAGAAACCACGCGCGAATACGATCTGGCCGTCGGAAGTCACCCTGGATCACGCTACCTTTCGTCCAGAAATCTGGCAGGTTATTTGTCAGGATGCCGCAGAGACCGGAGTGTCCACGGACCCGGAAGACGACGTATCCATCCTCCCTGTCTACGAACCTCCGACGCGGTCCCTGAGTCTCAGTACAACTTCGGCGCTCGGCACCTTGTGAGGATCAACTCTGTCTTCATTTCACCTCTGATGAACGTCGTCCCCCTGGTCTAGCTTTAGAGGCGGCGATAGGTCTCTCGAGGGCGGGCTACCTTTCATGTTGCCGTCATCTTGTACTACCTTAAAGTTGGTGTCTTTCCAAATTCTGCCCTGAATCCATAAAACATCCGGTTGACGGCGCCTTTTCCTTCTTCAAGCCATTCGCAATCGTTTCTCCAGATGGAACCTAATGAAACGTTTATCTACGCTTATAATTTATGTGAAAACGACACCCAACTGCAGTTCTTCATACTGTGAGCCTCGTTTTCGTTCATTTGGATCTTTGGCTCACTGATTTTCAGGGTCGAGTCGGACCCAGATCTACCGAACTACTACACCTTTTCCTTGTCCACGAAGATCGGCCACGTCGAGCGTGCCCTCTCCTCGCCTATCGTCATGAAGCTCTCCATAGATCCTCGCCGATTAGACTTTGTCGTGTTGTAAATGATTCCACTCCTTTCTCACTCACTCACACGACTGACCTCTTCCCCACCAGCGTGTTCCCTCCGAGAACCTGTCTCCCGTCGGGCTGTCTCTACCACCTCCGCGTATGGCTACGCACGGCCGGCGTCTACCATCGCATGTTTAGCGAGAAAGACCTCTGGTTCGGAAAAGACCCCGACTTTTTCGCCCTCGCCGACGCCTCGTTTGCCTGTCTCCGAAACGCGACGCACGACATGGCCATCTACCAAGCCAACGTCGGACGCGCCCACGTCAGTTTCGTCTTTAGGTACCCTCGTTTTCCGCTTCCCGACTCCTTCGTGCTGAACCCACGCAGATGGACCCTCGTCGAACCCGAGACGTACGCCCTCTCGCTCGACTACGAATCCGGCGGCGCCGGCCGAACCCTCTTTGACAACCTCCATCTCCGACTCTCGTGCGAGCCGCACGCCGTCTCCTTTTTCATCTAGCACGTCCCCTTTCCTTTCCCTCCTCTTTTTCCGCCCACGCTGACGCCAACGTCAGCACGATACCCGTCCCGTCGAGTCCTCCAGGGGCGAGCCACCGGCTCCGCGTCTGGCTTCGCACCCTCGCGTCCGGGCCCACGCCCGCCGCGCAGCCCGGCCGCCCGTCGTACGACTATCAACGTCTCTGGAAATCAGACGACTTCAAGGTCGGCGCGCACCTCGCGTTCGAGACCGTTCAGCGGATCGTTCTCGCTTCCCCCGGACGTGCCCCCGACGACGTCTCGGCCCTCACGTTCGACTCGACGCGCATGGCCGTGGGCGAGCGGCGCGCTTCGAGGCTCGCCGCGCCTGCGCACGGCGTGGAAGAGACCGAGATCGATGATTTTTGAGCCCCCGTGGGATGCGCACGCATTGCCCGTGCTCTCACTCGGACCCACGCGCGGCGTCCCTCCAAAGTCGCAGACATATTTATAGTTGATGCGTAAATTACGGTACACGATTTTTTCGTCTTCGAGCTATCGAGGGAAGAAAAAAAAAAGACATAGGACGGGCCCCGGGGGCGCGTCGTACAAGGGATGCGATCATGTGTATCTGATTTGGGAGCACTCAAACGAGCGCGACGTGGAAAAAAAAGGGTTAGACGAAACAAGATATACGAACCAAGCATAACGGAGGAGGAAAGGAAACGAAGAGTCTAGACGGGGAGAAAGACAAAGACATAGAGGACGACCGTCCTGCAGCATGTCCGTCACCTAGTCATACCCGTTTCGGAGTCGCAGCGCATAAATTCATGTAACGCCTCGGTTTTCCGAGGCGATTGCCTGTAGAGAAGAATGAATGAATCCATAGAGAAGGGGGACAGCAACAGCCAAGACTGCATCGACGAGTTGGTCTCGGAAAGCCTCACGATTCCGAAACGGGCAGCGAGTCAGCGATCGAAGGGCTTCGCGAGTTCGTGTTCCCGGAGATGGACTTGGGCACCAGGACCGGGAGGACCAACGTGGCCTTTTCTATTGGGCCGCGACAACGCCCGCGGTTAAAACTGGACTGTCACGCAATGGCAGTTGAGCGGCCTTGACTATTCTTTCCGTCGGTGGCGGTGCAAGTTCTTTCAGGCCTTGAGGGCCTACCGTAGGACCCAGAGATAGGCCTGGAATTCCACCCTCGTCTTCGTCTTTCGGCGCGGTGGCAACAGGCATCTCAGACCTGCTGGACATGCGAGACTGCGGGATTAGGATAAACCCAGGGCAAAGGGCAGAACACAGACCGTCGCTTCTTGTTGGGCATGTCGGGAGAGGTGTGATTCGACTTGCCCGGTCCCTTCACGTTATACGGTAAGTGGTGATCAACAGACTCAAAGGCCAGTGGAAGGAAACGTTTGGATTCCCAACACGCACTTTGCCAGTTTTGGGCCGCTTCAAAGCTTGTCTTGGTTGTCGTTCACCTTCGTCAAAGACGTAATCCGGCAAGGCAGTACTAAACGAAGAACTTGCATGAAGAACACGCAAGCGATCTCCATATCTTGAAATACCTTTTGATGTTCCGAACGAAGATGCCCATTTGAGATTCGTCGTACTTTTCCCACATCTTGACGAGTTTCGTGAATTCGGTTGTGGGGTATGATATATCCAGTTTTCTTGTACCAACGGAACCGCCTTGAAGGAGGAAAATCGAAATCAGAGTAGAGTCCTGCCATACTTGATGGGATTGCGTGCATACTTGGTTTCGGCTCGACGAGGAGGCCAATGTAGAACATTGTTGAGTAAACCGTACTGGCATCCTCGATCCCTTCGATATCAGCCTTCGTCCGCTTTGCAATCACATCTGATATTTGCCCTTGCGCTACTTGACACACTTCTTCTCGCGATATACAGTGGGATACTTGCTCGAAACCTTTAATAAATGGGTGTGCCAAAATCAGAGAGTCGACGTATTCAAGCTTCATAACAAGTTGCCGTATTCGTGACTCAACGGTCCCTGACCTGGAGGGTGATTGCGGATTACGTGGACTGAATCATAAATTGGTGTGACCTACCATTTGATTTGGAGTTCAGCGTCACCAGTCGATGCGATGACTTGCAAGTAATTTCGATACTTGTGGAAAAAGTCGTGTTTGGCAAAAAGTTCAGACCAACTTGCGGTCCCGACGATGACTCGATCAACAATGTCGGCACCTTGAGATGTTCAATCAAACAAAGCTCGGAACTAAAGCCACAGATGAGACACCTTTCTTAAACTCTTCGGTGACGATCATTTGTGTCGATGCTGTAACATTGTGAGTAGCACACATTGCGGGGTAAGCGGGCGTAATGATAGGCATTCTGTGTGAACGGTCTGCCGGGTACAGCTGCGCAATGTCAGCAGACCTCAAATTGGGACGCAGCCGCTATGGCACGTACTTTCGGATTCCATACCCGGACTTGCAAAGGGCCTTCCTCGATTTGCTTCAGGAGCACGGGTTGCGGCCAGGACCTGCCCCCCTATCATATAATTCGGACGGACCATACAGCGATACGGCGTACCACTGATACATGATGATGAAGAATCTGCTCACTATCGCTCCGGCAATCGCACTTGGGTACAATTGGCATACTCGGGCAACAAGGATGGCCCAGGCGACACCACCAAAGAATCCATTCACGTTCGAGTAGATGGCTCTCCCTGAGAACCATCGTGAGTGACGTAAATAGGACTGGAAAGGCACGCACGTTGGGCCCAAAGTTTGATACACCGCAACGAATCACGATAAACTTGGACGTTAGGAACCAACCGCAAGATCTCGTCGTTCACCCTCGAACCTAGGCCCCGCTCAGCCTGAGTTCAAAATGCCAAAGCTGGACGGGATACGCCACCATTGAGACTCCGCACACAACGTTCGTCCAAGTTCCGGAGGAGGTTGTCGTCTTTTAATGATAGGTCATCGGGTATGGATGATAGGGCTAACCGTGCCATCAAGAAATCCAGAGGGATACCAGAGATCTTTGTTTTAACGATGGGGACATATGCCTCAGGAACCCCCTGGAACAATTCGCTTCGGCCAGAGATCGGACGTACAACCAGCGAATCCACTCACCGAGACTTCCGAAACCCCCTCCATCTCCCGTAGCATGCCCTCGAATACATCGAAGAAATCCTCGCGGGATACGTGCTTTGGTACTACGCATAGGGTATCGATATCGGAGCCTGGTCCGTGCACACCCAAGCGGTACGAGCCAAAAGTGAATATCTTGCCACCAGCGGCGCTCGCCGCCGATTCTGATAGTCCGCGTTTCAGAGAGACTTGGTACACGAACTTTTTGACGAGCGCCGCAACTCGCCCAAGAACTGCTTCCCTACAAAAGCCAAGACGATCTCAGTATTCTTTGTCGTGGTCGTGATTGGGTCTTCCGCGGTGGTCATTGGGGGTTGGGGAAATCTCGATCGTACCTCGTTCGAGCTTCCTCTACGCTTTCAACTGTGTTTTGATTCCGCAATTCCTCCATGAGAGTCGCCGTGACTTCCTTCTCTCGTTCGGTAGATTCTGCTGTCGAGATGGGTGCTGTCACACCGAGATACCTGAGCGAATAACCTGTGAGCTGTACACACACGACGCTAGGGCAGCAGAAGGCTAGTCACCCTTTCTCAGTAGTCATTTTCGTTGCGAGAAATGAGAGGAACTTGAACTGAATTGGTGAAGTGTGTGAGTGTGGGCGCGGTAGTGGTCGTTGGTCAGGTGGGACCTTGTCCCGAACGAATGTCCGCCACCGAGTTTTGCTTAGTCAACGCCACCTGAGACCGAACAAAAACGGCCACTAAAAGCATGGCCTCAGCTGCAATATTAATATTGCTTCAACAACAGCTTTTCTTGGCCTTGCAAAATGTTACCGCGAGATCGTAAGTTCGAGGTTTTTCATGTAATTGATGCGGTCGTTTTCTAATGAGAAATGCGCTTCTTTGGTGGACGATTCGCGATTCGCATGGAGTCGAAGGTCGGGCCAACTCGGCTTTAATGTCCCGGTCTCTGTGACCACACAAGGCTGCTCGACGTCTGTCCTGATGGCCTTGACCGGGAAATGAATCAGGCATCTCTGGCCGTCGTCCTTCATTGCATGTGATTGCTGACCAGTGTTGCGCTGACGACCCAATACCATTTGGCATTAGTAGCCTGTGTCCCAGAGTCAGCCAGTCACCCTGTGCAACAGGCAGTTCCTCCGATCGGTCTTCCCCTTTGCTACGTAATCATTTTTATTTACTTAGGCCTCTATGATTAACTTTGATTCATTCCTCTACTTCTGCCAGTAACACGAGTCGAATGAACCACAGAAACCATTGACTTGACCCTTCTGACGCTCTTCTCGTTAAATAAATATGTGATGGTCTAGATGGCAATAATGATGTGTGCTCTAGCGGGCACTTTCAGGTTGACAGCCTTTGATCCATCACAATTAGGCCTACTGTAAAAACGATTGCTTTCGGGCCAACAATATATTCCCATTGGCGCTGGACTATTCATATCTAACACTGCAACTTGCAGTGTGTTATTGCTTTTTTTTTCGTTTCGGCCAAAGTACTCACTTTTGCTGGCCATTTTTTCATCATGGCTAAAATCGCGGAGAACACATCATGGACATCTTCCTGGATCAGGCAACCATCTTGCCTTGACTCATTCGCTTGGTATCCTCCTGTTGCCACTAGGCCTGGCGTTCTGTATACAGCCACTACCGAGCTGCTGGTTCTTGTTGAGGCCGTAAGCGCATTTAATCACAGCTCTCAGACGGTCCCTCTCTCTGTCACTTCATCACGAAGGGCAGGGTGAACATGTGGACGAAACCTGTCCGTGGAGCTCGTCGCGAACCGAGTCCGCAAGCGATATGTACCAGGGCTGAACGGGCGGCAGATTCACGTCGCGCCCACTGTCGATTGGACGCGTCTCGAACAACGCATTTTGGTTGATCCCGACAAGCGTCACCGTAAAGCTGCGACGGAGTCGGACGAACCATTGAGAAATATAATACGAAGGCGGCGCAGCCTCGTTTTACAGAATCATTTAACTTCCCGCATCGACGTAAGTGAATGACGTATAACACACGCCTTGTTAGTTTTATTCATGTCGTACAATAATCCCCAAAGCGGAACAATAGTCCTATTGGATCGTTCTTGAGATCGTTCTTGAGAAGACGGTCCATAGCAAGCGCACCTACTCATGATCAGTCACAGGGATTATTACATACCACCAGTGAATAATTTGGTGGAGGAGGGCTACCTTTCGGTAGTGACGCGTTGAGTTAGTAGTACTCCACTGATTCCCAGATCGATACACTATACCCTTTGGTCTGTACTCGGCCGGCATTCTTCGGTCCATTAGTCCTAAAATGTAGTACTTGAATATCTATGTTTAGTTGAACTTCAGTACTGTCAGGTGATGTGAAGCTGTCGTGGGTATCGAAGATAATCTCGTGCCTTGATACTGACAGTACCATTTGTTTCATACTGTCATAGGTCAAATGATCACTGTTTTGCACTTGATTTGACCTACGATACTAGAACTACGCTGAGTCAGCATTATTACACCTACTTATCCCGCGAAATTTACACGCGGTGCTCGCCGCGAAAGGCAAGCCGGTCGTCGTCGTCGCGATGCGAGCGCGCCCGGACGCGCCTCGCGCCGCTCGCGTCCGTCGACGCGCTCGCCCGAAACGGCAACCGGCGCGATCCGGGATGACTCACGAGATACTTTCTCCGAATGATGCAGAGTCTGTGCTCGGAGCAATGCGTCAATATAATTCCATCTCCAACATGGTTGAACATTATGGCTGATACCACGATGCTCTGAAGCTCACGTTCATGAAGCATGACGATCTATGATGTGGAAACGGCACTTACCTCGTCTTTATCCGAAATCTGCCATGTGTCTTTCGAGGATTCATTGTCTTTGCTATATGTCAAGAAGAAAAGCTGATGTCCTGCGGATGTGTATAGCACGGATTTCCCGTCTGGCGCATAGTTAGTTTGTACAGGCGAGACCTTTAGTTAGATTTGCTGTACGTGGCGACTTTCTTGAAGCGAATCGTCAGCTCAAGCAGCGGAATGAATCGGCTTTCTTACGTCTCGCATCTTAGAGAACGACTCGCCTGTCCTTCTGACCAGACGTACAGAATAGGGCTCCACGATACGTAGCCTACGTCGCCCGAATGTCCACCGGAATGCGTTGCGGTTCCGTACTCCATCTGGCCCGTCATGAGTTGGGGAGGGCCTGTATCGCACCATGCACAAAGCTCACGCTTGTCTCTGGAGCCCACACTCTCGTGACCTTGTCGATGCCAACCACGGCAAGGCGTTTTCCATCACAGCTTCACGCGACGTGCGGGGAAGTTTTGAGCCTGTAACGAAGCGGGGTAGGATTCGCGCGAGCCTTGACCTGGGAGATCTTGCTGTAAGAGTTACGTGGAACGGAGGAGAGGGTGGTCGTTGTGTGGAGCTTGTATACAGAAGGCGGAGGCGGTAAGCGGACTCCAACTATGTACACTTCATGATTCGAGTCTACACCTACATCACGGCTCGACGTTGCAGGTTTCCTCACCGGTGCTGCCTTCTCCCAGAAAATCTACATACCTCTTCTGCCTCGATTTAGGTTCACATTCGCAACGCAAGTAAATGTCTGGATCGGATGTATGAATGTGTTCACTTTTTGACCAGGACTGCCAGAAGCATCTCTTGTGCTCGAGCATGTACTGCCGCCAGTGAGCGTTGAGTGCTGAGTCAGCAGCGTTCTAACACCATTTGGGGTCTTCGCCGTTTCTGCAACGGCCAAGACCCCAAATCGTTTAGTTTGGTATGTTCGGGTCACCACTACCATCTGTTCTCACAACACTCTGATAGCGCTCTTGAAAAATAAGTTTTACAGGCGAGGCGGTCTATTATAACCATGGCATGCATTGACACTCAAACGTCGTCATTATCCACCCTTCACGTTGAGAGCAACCCAGTTTGCTTTGTCAATAGTCTCCCCACAGAAACCCTTGAAATGATATTTATCCACTGTGCTCGTGACGATCATAGCACGCGCTTTGGCAATCCCACTCTGACTACGCCCAGCTGGGTCAACGTTTCATACACTTGCCGTCGCTGGCGTAGCGCTGTCCTGAATTGTTCGACTCCCTGGAGCTATCTCTTTATCACATCGCCACGCTGGACAGAGGAATTATTGGCCAGATCGAAAGAAGCACCATTGAAGGTAATCATCAAGATGAACCATTCGGACGACTCTCCGGAGTTGCACTTCATGAAGCAAGTTCTGAATCATGCGGAACGTATCCAAGAGTTCTGCCTTTACCTTCCTTCATCGTTGAGACACCACTCTCTTATTTCCATTTTCCCAAAATGTTCCTCACCCGCGCCTCTGCTGCAAAACCTGAGGATCTCAGCGAACTCTGTCTTCCTAGACTCCCCTGAGCCAATGGCTCTCTTTGGTGGAGACACTCCCGCCCTTCGTACGCTCGACCTTTTGCGTTGTCCAATCCAATGGCATTTATTCAATCTCACTTCCATAACGACTCTCAGACTGCGCCAAATTCCTAATCTGTCCCAACGAACCATGGCGGACCTGCTGGCCACGCTTGGGTGTATACAGGATCTCACGGATCTGCATATTGCCGGAGTCCTTGAAAGTGCCACTGGTTCCCCCTCCAGTGCAGTATCGTGTAGCTCCCGGAAAATCTGCTTACTGCGTCTTTCTCGACTGTTGGTTGATGCACCTGTTTCTGCGGCCATCGCGTTGCTGTCTGGTATAGATATTCCATTGGAAGCGGAACTCAGGCTGCTATTCCGACCTGAAATCATCTTCTGCGTTGATGATTATAGCATGCTCCCATCGCTTCTTGCGCGAAGATTCACTGAGCACAGAGGCAAAGCCTCATCGATATCCAGTCCAATGATTCGGACTTTGTCCATCAACTCACTACATGACAGGACTAAACTTAGCCTCAGTACATCGAAACACTGGCTTGGTTCTATCGTTTCTACAGTTCCAAAGTGGGCCGAGTGGGACTGTGGCGTGCCTCTTCAAGTCACCCTTTTTACTCCCCGCTTTATTCCAAAGAGCATGAGGGATCAAATTATAGGTGGCATCTGCTATGATATGCAATTGCCAGATGTTCAGCGACTTTACATCGATGGCCCTCCCTCGTCATCGACATATTGGAGCAAGATGCTGAGACAGTTTCCGGCTTTGCGGTATCTCAAGCTCAGTTCTGGCTACCTGCCAGACTTGGCTCACGTCCTGTCATTCACTCCTGGCGGTGACGGCGGGAGCGATGGTGGATACTCTGATCAAGGTCCCGACCAAGTGCTCGTGCCCGCTTTGCAGGTACTAAAATTGGATCATGTCGCGATTTTTCCACCGCCGAAGAGCGATATACTCCCCACGGCCTACATCCAATCTCTTTACGACGTTCTTGCAAGCCGCAAGGGGAGTAGAGGTCAACTCAAGATCGTCGATTGCATAGTACATGACTCTGAACATGTCACACAACTAAGTCTGGTCGGGAGGTGGGGTGATGGTCACTTCCGCGTCGTCAGGGAGTGTAGTAAATCCTATGAGTTGGACGCGACGGATTCGGATTGTTGAATCACCCACAAACATTGCACACGCCGGGTGTATAATTAATTACGATGCATCTCTCGGAAAGTGTTCGTATGCTAGCTATACTCCTAAACATGATAGACTTCATGTTGTCGATCCATCAAGGTTGTCTACCTTTTGAGGAGTACATTAGGACACCCCTCCAAGGTCAGGTACTGTACCTTGAATTGCACCGTGGATAGAATTATAGGTTAGGAGGGGTGTGCGCACCTGTATTCAAGTTGAGAGGTTACATCTAGAAGACATTTCTTTCAAACGCTCGAGACTGCAGGAGAGCGACGTCTGCTGCGTTATGCAGGTCATCTTCAACGTCTTTACGACACACATTCCGACCGTAAACAATCACGCGGTATACACATAACAAGGACGTGGTCGGCCTGTGCACAAGCACGGGGAGAATCACGACCTACAACAATCAATTTGTATTCAGAGGGATAAACGGGACAGGAAACAAGATGTGACAGCGCGCGTCGGTTTGCGACACGGTCTGGCGACGCGCGGGCCTGCTTCAACTAACATGCTGCGCCTGGCAATCCAGTGCAGATCAGCAACCAGCCTCACTTCCCGGGCCTATCCAGTAGCTCTGACTCGGAGGTCTTTTTTAAACATAAATGTTGTAACTGTCCTGTCGGAACCTCTAGTCATCGACTTCACCCCAAAAGTTGAGAACGTGCCTTGCGATACACGAAGGCCCTGCCGCCCGGCGGTGCCTCGTTTGCCAGTGCACATTTAGGCTACCCTCATGTCCGGTGCTGCAAATACCTTTGACAAGCTAGGGGCGTATGCGGACGGAGGACCTCGCCTTCATAGCTCATCTGCTGATCTACTCGGCAATCTTTTGTCCCGCTTCTGTCACTGCAGCGGTTCAATGATTGTTCGATTAGGGTTGGATTGTCTCTCAGGTCGTTCGGAGTTTCCGTCACGGGAGTCATAGGAAAGCCCTTTGAGCAAGTTGCAGGGACGGAAACCAATCATGTCAAGAAAAACAAAATGAGCGGAAAACCAAAATAGTCCTCATCATGTTCATGAGTATCGCTTGAAAACTTGGTATGCCTGAAGGTCTACGAAACTGCAAAGGAGGTCGTCAACTTGACCCTTTTGGCCCCTCCTTCCCTTCATCGCTTTTCGCCATCTTTCTTGCCTTCACACTCTGGTTCGTGCAGGGCGTCTGAGCCATACTCACGCTTCTGTTCCGGTTTCATTATGTCCTTTGTGGGATGCGGAAATAGGGTTGCGCAAGCCAGTGAGGAAGGATCTTCAGACCGGTTGCAGGCTCGAACTTGATCAATTCTTCCGTAGACAGTCCCTCTTTGGCTTTTGCATCACGCTGAAATCAAGATTAAGAGGACAACAAAAAGACATCAGTCTCGTCAGTCTCTGCACAACGATACGCAGTACTCACGTCCATCCGATGCTTCATCTCGCGCACCACCTCCACGTAACGTTCCACCGACCGCGGTCCTCGAATCTTGCTCAGCTCGTCCCGCAGGTCGGTCTCCCGCGAAAGCGCAGGCCGGAGCAACTTGAACAGATGGCCCTTGACTGCACTCAACGACGTCGGGGTTTTCAAACACTGCACAATGTCCAGATATTCGAGCGCCAGATCCGCGTGAGGAAGGTGCAATCCCGTATCAAACCCGTCACCAGTCACCGCAGCAAACAAGGCCGGGTTGTACAACTGCCCTTCTGCGGACATGACCGCGTCCGCGCCGGTTTGTGCCAGACATTGTTCGATATCTGAGTGGTAGAGGATGTTGCCATTGGCAAAAACAGGTACTGAGACAGCATCCTTAACGGCACGTATCTTGGCCCAATCTGCCAATCCGGCATTTTGACCACGCTGCTCGCGTAGTCGGCCATGACAGGTGAGTATTTGGGCACCTGCCCCCTCGAGCATGCGTGCGTATTCGACTGTCTTTTCAACGGTGGGAAACACACGGAACTTGGCCGTGACGGGCACTTTGAGCTCTTGATGTAGGGTACTAACTGTGAATGAAGCCGTCAAGAAGTGGGAGGGTGGATAGTGAAAGAGTTGACTTACTCAAGTTGCGGATAAGGTCCCAGTCTTCCATCAAAAACGCCCCATAGTGCCCGGACCGCGCGATTTCCTGCGGACATCCAAGGTTGAGATCGATGGCATCGCAATGATCTTGGAGCACCCGTGCTGACTCGAGCAATTGCTCGGGATCGTTAGCGCAGAATTGAACAATCAGGGGACGATCTGCAGGTCCGCCTTCCTCGTAGTGGGAGAGATCGAAGAATCTATCCCGGTAGCCCTTCTTTCCTTTATTGAGGTAGAACATCTGCAATGTGGTGTATGAGTGAACAGAATTCGCTCCAAATGGCACCGACTATACCTTGGCGTTGATCATGGGCGTGTAAACGAGCTATGAAAAAAGTTTATATGGAACGTATTTGAGGGAGAAAATGCTTACCTGTGCGCCATAGCGCCGTGCCAATATCCTCCATGGCTACTTTTCCGTTGAACCGGTGCCCATTAGCTCTTCAAAAAAAAACTCGACGGAGTCACTGGCGCACGACGTACCAGCTCGATCTGGTCGACCATAGGTGCTACGATATACTTTGGACTACCGAGGACTGTCCTGTAAAATTCGTATCCTTGGAGCTTCTGAGACGACGGTCCCGGTCCCGATATCGATGACCGTGGGGGTGAAGCTGGGGATGTCGCTGTGAAAAAGGGACCAGACTCGACCGCGACCGCCATGTCGTAGAAGAGACGTCGTGTAACGGGATGTGCGCTAGTGAAATCGAAGAACCGAGCGATGCATGGCACACCGACTCGGATCGGACGTGGGGGCATCCGACAATCGATTGAAAG
>JBBPUA010000186.1:0-27367 GCA_038094355.1 Afroboletus lepidellus | reverse complement strand
CCACCCCAAAGCTTATCGAGCGCACAGCCGCATCCACGCCCCTCCCCACCCTCTGCATCTCGTCCCCCGCCCACGTCCGACCGCCCCACCCCGCCCGACTCCCGTCCCACGCCTACTCGCGCCCCGCGAACACCACCACCTGCATGAGCGAGGCCAGCACCTCCCTCAGCTCCCTCCTCAGCGAGCCCATGGTCGCGACCCCCGACGAAGACGCCTCCTTTGGCGCCAACATCGGCGCCCTCGTCCGCTCCTGGGTCAACGGCGACCGTGCCCACGGTGGAAAGGGTGCAAAGGAGGACTATGTCATCGAGAAGGTCACCGATTATTTCCCCCCTCTCCCTCAGGCCAAAAAGACTGGCTCTCCCCCCTCCTTGTCTAAAAAATCGAAAAAGACGCCTCCCCATTCCCCCGCGCCCGTTTCACGTCAGATCCCGTCCGCAAAGAAAGTGGTCCCGTCCCTGGACAGACACCGCTCGACCTCCACCCACTCCCACACGCCGACGCCCGTCGTCTTCCCCTCCTGCCGGGCAGCCGAGCTAGACTGGGTTGACGCAGAGGACGAAGAGGACGAGATGCTCGCCCCTCAGCCGCAATACCACCCCGTGTATTTCCAGAAATACGAACCACCCCAGCCGGTCGAGCTCGTCCACTGGTCCCGCGCCCCGTCCATCTACTCTTCCGTATCCAGCTCGGACTCGTCCGTGCTCCTCATGGCTCCCAGGGCTCGCAAGAGCACCGGCGCAATCGCGGCATGATTCCTAATTCAATATTCGTTATCTCTTCAAAAGTTGGGACGCTTTTACCCCGAGTCGCGACGGGTTTGTACACCGCATCTTCGCCCTGTTGCCACTGCCCCCTTTTTTTCTCTTCCTGTACAACGATGCTCGATTCGAGCGCACGACAACGATCCTTCATTGTTTCAAAACTTCTCACGTAACAACCACACTCATTCCCTCTTTTCCTCAGCCTCACTCACACACTTGTATATACATGCATATACACATAGATAGACCCGTCTCCCTTCTTTGCATGCTTTTTCGCATAGACATCTCCCATCTGTTTCTTCCCGGGTTCAGACCGGGAATATGGCATTGATTTATTGTACGATAGAGCCCGCCCTGCTGCGGAGGATGGAATATTATTCGAGTTCTTGGATCACATTGACTCGCTATGAAACTCGTACATGACAACGCATGGTAACGAGGCATGATCGATTCAGGCAAGTTGGCTTTGCGGTTTTCTCACACGTCCTCGTCATAGGGTGGTGGAGCGACACAGCACCGGTCGGCGAATGCACCCACGAAGTTCGTGCGTCCCATCAGACGAGAAGGGCACTCGGAACCCCGAAGCATCTAATTTCAGGCGAGGCCTATGCAAGTTTCATGCCCATCTGGCCGACCTTCGGGGGCACGCATAAGCATCCGACGACGGTTTTCCTTCGAGAACGCCCTTCGCGGGAGACGGGGGCGCGCATGGCCTCGTTATGGTCCTTCCCTGCGGGGTCGAGTCACCTCGTCCCTTTGGACATATCGGCCGAACCTGGATGGCTGTGGCCGCCCGAACGCGCTAGAACCCCAGCCGAGGAACCACGTATTATTGTCTTCAAGACCCATGGGCTCGAGAAGGCGTGGGTGCCGAATCGCGCCCGCGGGCGTCCTCGATCGAGTTTCGCGAGCTGCAATTCAAGACCGTGTCTGCGCAGAGGGGGGAAGCGAACTAGCATGGCCCCCATTCAAAGTCGGTCCCACCCAAACGGCCTTTCCCACCTGGCGACTCGCCGCCATGCGGTCCTGCTGTGGAGAGTGGTCTATAGAGTCTCGCACGCCATCCCAGGGATCCATTTCCTAGGCTGTCACACAGCAACCCAGCCACGCGCTATGACTCAAGTGGCCCGAGGTGAAAGGGCGCTTCGAGAGCGCTTCGACGCATAATGACTGCGCCGCCGCCCTGGAACCTCGCGTGTGTCTGTGCCGCCTCTCGCGGCGAGTACCATGTGGAGATAGGTACGGCTCACTTGCTCGTTCGAAGGAACGAGGTCGGGTGTTTGAGGGCGAACACGAGATAGCACCCGACCCGACATCGGTACGGACGCACGACCTACTGCCCGCGGACGTTGGTGAATGATTATCCCGGTGGTCGTCGGTGCATCAGGTCGAACCTACGACCGTCGAGGTCGGTGACCGGTGGCCCGACTGAAACGCGTTCGTCCACCCGTCAGCGGGCTGCCCTCCCAGAGTGCATATGGGATCCATTTCGAGAGAGTTGCTGACTCGTGATCGCCGAACGGGGGCATGGTTACAGAGCAGTGAAACGCTAGCACGGGCCTAAGGTGGAAAGGCGTCAGATTGGTGTGACCAGATCGGCGTATCGCTACATACTAGTAGCGCCCAACGTTCGTCCTCGCATTCGTTGAATCTGGGCGTTGGAACGTTTGCCCCCTGTCCCGACTGTTTGTTGCTACTACTACGTACGATGCACGTGTATCATTCGGTCGCCGCATTCATTCGATGGCGAGCGGCGATAGCAATCACGTACGATCCGCAATGCCACACCGATACGGGTTGTTCGTACGCACGACGTCGTCGTGGTCTACGACCTGCGCACGGCAGTACTTACTAGCTGACGAAACACGGTGGTAAATGAAATCGATCGCGATCCAGACGTGGACGTGTTTCAAACGTCTTTCTTCCGTGAGCGATGGCGTTTGGCAGGATAAATGCCGATCGACGTCTTGCGGGCGCGATTCGGACGACGCGAAGGACATCGCTTGGTCGTCCTCCAAGGTCTCGCCTGCTCGGCGTCCGTGCTCACTACACGACCATCAAGTTCGCGCCCATCCATCATGCTTCTCCCGCTGACGGGGCCCATGACAGATTCCCTCACCGGTGACGATCCTTCCGTCTTGGACATATATCCTTTGGCCTGCGACCCATGTACGTACTCGACCCAGTTCTGATTCGCGGACAGTTTGGGGGCACCATCGTCGTCACCCTCCAAGACGCCCAACGTCAGCATTCAATGAATAGAGGCGTGTCGCCACCTCGCATGCCATCACGAAGCCATCAAGGGATTCAGGGAAGAAAACAAACTCGAAGCTCAGCCCAGCCTTCGACCGGTGCCGACGAATTCAGTTCATCGAGTACAGCCCCGCCCTGGGTCTCGACCTGACGGCATTTGCATACCCGGTCCGCCGGGAGCCGGCCCACCAGGAAAAAAATAAGCAAGACGGGAAGAGCCGCAATATATCCTCATACGGGGGGGTGACGAACACGGTTGCATCACTGGCACCCTGCCTACGACGACTCTCGTCATGCGCCCTCCCGCCCAGCGCGATGGTGGCCGGGGCATCGTCTTATTGTCCTTGGAATTTGCAACGGGTCATCCAGGTCCCAGGGGCCCGTGTGACACCGAGCCATGGCCGCAATGGGCATCACGTCAGCGCACGTCGTCGGGACGGGGCTTCGCGCGTCGAACATTCCAAGGGCCAATCCCGCACAGCATGACGCCCTCCCTCGACCGCGTCGCAGCAACAGAGCAGACGTGCCCACGCCGCCGTCGTCCCTAGCGTCGACGTTGGGATTCCCGGGGCTCGCCTTTGACGTTTCCTTTTGCGGTCCAACACCTGACCCGCGCAGCATGTCGAGTTCCGCAGGGTGGGTGCTCGCTGCGGGCATAGCTCCTGACGGGGGTACTACTAGCACATGGACATGCATATGTTCCTCGACGCGACGTCCGGAGATAGCGCGAAAAAAGTGCGGCGCGTCTGTTCGGTGCCGGGACCGTAACGTCCGCGTTCGGTAATCCGCCTGCTCGCGTCCGCCCATTTCGCTTCCCCTCATAGAGCTCGAACCTTTCGTAGGGACGAACATGCAAACGCGACGCGTGTTCAGGGAAAATGAACTGCCGTGGTCTTCGTCCCGGGCGATTTGGGAAAACGGGCCGCAGCACGTCGATGAACTTCTTCTTCATCATATGATTAATTAGACTTTGCGCACCTCTCGCGACGTTCTCGCCGGTCCAAACGGCCGGTGTGGGTTCTCTCGGCATGTGCATGTCTCCGGTCCATATCACGACAGCCCGACGAGCGCGATTTGGACGTTAGGGGGATCACAGCTTTTTTTAAATCGAGTGCTTGGGATACGTACTATCAGATGGCGGCGTGGGTAGGGCCGCCCGGATCGCTGGAGGGCCTGCGGCGCAGAACTACACCTGCTCGCCATGAAACGTGTTACGTCGACCGACGCAGACATTCTAATCCCTCTCCACAGGCCCGAAATGTAAACTTTTTTTTTTTCCTTTGGTCCGCTCACGGTCCACTGCCCACGCCGCCCGGAGCTTGTCCGTTGGGTGCGCTGTGTCCACGTCGCAACAATGCAAATTCGGGTGAGGCGTTCCCCAACGCAAAAAATCGTCAAGGTTATGGCTCCGACCTAGCGTGAGTCAGGCTGACCAAACGAGGACGTCAGGTATCCCTTTCAGGGCACCGGAGAATGGAGGCGCTGTCATGCGCGCACATTTTCATGATCGACCTGCGCGCCGACAGCGCACGATTGTCGTCCAAATAGGAGTACAGACACCGTCGGCAACAGGAAGACACATGTAGTTGGGAAAAACGGTGCCCCCTTCTTGCAAGTGTCAGGTCACCTGGCTGCAGATTCGGTAGGTTGCAAGGATGGCGTGCACACAGCTGGAGTTTTGTCAGCCCCGATTGGGGAATATTTTAGGAAGATCCTCATCGGACGAGAAGACATTGGGGTGCCCGGTGCAGCGTGAAACGCCGGGGCCACCTCATTGGAATGACAATTTAGCTCTTGGGAAGACGGTGGAAATAACGGTACGTCGGGATGGTAGAAAGCGCCGATGCTAGCGCCGTGAATGGTGGACAAACCATGCGCCACGGACGACGAGCCTCACGGGAACGAAGTTCCCTCTGGAACGACTGTGTCGGGCACACCGTGTGGAGATGCTCATCTGTCACGTCGTTGTCGTTAATGCATTTGAGCTTATTTGACAGATGAAATCCCGACCGCCACTAACCCAGGTCGGTTCCGTGTGTTCTAGTCGGACGCTTTGGAGAGGGACAACTTTTGCCGTCGACGGGCTCGACCCCTTTTCTTGCGGTTGAAGTTGGGGCACCATCGTTTCGTATCAACACGGCCTGAGTACAATCAATCCCCCCTTCCCCAGGCACCCGACGGTGCAGTGGACGTACCGGGGGCGTAGGCTGGGCTGAACATTTCCAGTAAAGGGTGACACACCTGCGAATAATCCGTTAACCTTGGGCAAGGTCAATCAAAACGTTTAGACCGTGTTCGAATCAGGGCTAGCTAAGTAGGTTATCCTGGTCAGGTGTCTGGTATGTGCTTATCGGGCAACGCCCCATGCGTGCTTAAATCGGTGCCCACCTCAATATGTGCGATCACGACTTGATCATGACAGAACCTTGAGTGAACGCCCGGAATCTAATCGCCGTGAGAGCGAACTGAAAATTTAATTTTGGTGGTGGCACCTCTATGTTGGGATGAGTCCCATGTCAATTGGATACAAGTGAACATTGTTGGTGGGAGTGGGACGAGAAGCTCTCGATGGAGCGACCATCGTCATTGGTGACGAAACTGGGGGACGCACCTGCATGCTACGCCTGTAAAGCGGGGGGATTGTATAAGAGCTGAATGTGTCGACATCATCACTATACGGGATGTCTACCCACCATGGCAAGAAATGGCAAGTGTTGGCTGCGCACACGGCGGGGTTGATAGCCCTAGAAGCAATCCGCTCACAAAGCGAGGTGCAAGCTATTGCGATTTTTTCGGAACGCGATACCACCACAGCCTTGGGCGCCAGCAAGTGCGCTCGTATCGCGTCGTTTTGTGGATCGAGAAAGGCTAAGCCACGTTGTGAGCTCACAGCATTGGGACACCGTTCGTCTCGGCTGTCAGTAGCTTGTAGGTACCACTCGGGTTGGGGATACCTGGTCTTCCGAATGTCGAGTGATTCCCACTTCGATGTCGTGATCTTGAATAGATAGCCAAGGCAGCTTCTCTCCATCGGCGCATCTAACGGGACAAAATAGGCGATATTGCGAGGAAGTCTTGGTCACGTACCACTGATGGGCACTGGTCTCACCCGGGAGGTACCCATGTCAGGATATATCAACCTGGGAATCAAGGGGTCCGTTGGGCCACACTGTACGGAATCAATACCCTCTCCCCCAAACCTTCTGCGTTGTCGGGTGCGCCGCATCCAGGGAGACTCTGCAGCCTTTTGCGCAGTTAGAGGGGGAAACTTTATGCGTCGCGCCCCAAGCACGTTCGCCCCAAAGGGTCCCCCCTCGAATCCAAGTCGGGTTTAGCACTGCCGTGAGGCCGTAGCCTCACATGTCGACGAGTACATGTTCGACGATGGGGCCGAATTTAGACGTCCAACGGAATGGTTGATTCCACAGCCATGGCGAACCGAGTTGGGACTGATAACCCAAACGGGCGGATTCGTGACAAGCTTACATCGCGACGTGTAACCGAAGCCGCGATATCGGATGAAGGCGTGGCAGAAAGTCAGTCCAACCGGTGGCGCTGGCCAGGATTCCGCATCCTAGACTCACCCGGACACCGGTTCGATTCAGAGATACATAACGTGTAATGATGGTACAAGGCGCCTTATGGCGCCGTATGAGGTCGTGACGTGCATAGGCATCATGATCAGGTTCTCTAAGAAATGTTCATCAAGGTCATCAGGTTCTCCCTCTTCCCTCTGAGCCACCGATCGCGCCTCGAGGCCCCGACAGATTACCAGAAAGGGAAACTGCCGTGCACGTGCGATCATCAAGATAGCACGTCTGATAGCGTTCGAACTGTAGCAAATGCAAAATCAGTGACGCGTACTGTATCATGCCCGGGTGATCGGTACCTCAGGTGATCGATAGCCGTCCAAGCGCTCATCTGCGTCTACGAACTTGCACCAAATCCCGCGTGGGCGGGGGCAGTTGGGCGGGAGGCTGGTAGCGGGGGATCATCGGAGGACTCGGAAAATGCGTTCGAGTAGAGGTGGCATGGGAGGTGGTGGTGGTGCGGGAGGATGCATGCGAGGGGTAAGGGTAAGGTTGCGAAGGCAGCGGGGCCTGAGCGGGGGCCCAGTGGACGTGTCGTGAAGGCGCCTTGATCGTGCCACGAGGAGGGGGGAATGGAGGTGCCTGCTGGCTGCCCCCATGCTTCGAGGGGCGTGGAGGGGGAAAGGCTAAATCCCGCTTCTGAGGGTGGAAATGGAAGTGTAGGCAGTTCA
This sequence comes from Afroboletus lepidellus, assembly GCA_038094355.1. NCBI lineage: Eukaryota > Fungi > Basidiomycota > Agaricomycetes > Boletales > Boletaceae > Afroboletus > Afroboletus lepidellus. Next base: position 20,089 of record JBBPUA010000186.1, on the reverse strand, counting down.
TGAGTTTTGACGAGGCTGCTCGCTGGGGAGGGTGGGGCATGCGCACGGCAGGACCTTTGCGTGCAGGCATGCGCAAAGGTGCGGGTGCGCGTACAACTGGTTTGCGTGCCGGTGCCGGGCCACGAGGGACCATGGCCAGGGGAGGCTGGTGCTGATCGCGATGGTGTACCCGTCGGGCCTGGGGACGGACTGGGGGACCGAGCGGGGGACGTTTCGCGTGGGTGCGCGCGACCATCGGGGGAGGTCGTGGGACGTGGTGCCCGCGGGGGTCGCGTGCTGGGACGGGTTTTCTGAAGCGACTCAAGAGGTCAAAGGTCATGTTGTCGCGGGATGAGGATGGTCGACCTTGGCTTGCTCGGGCCATTAAGAGAGTGGTAGCGATGCTGTGAACACCCAAACAAGCAGTCTGCCTTGCAACGTCAAGATAGAAGCGACCGCGGCGATTATGGGTCTGTGTTCGAGTTCGCGAAGCAGTTTCATCAAGCTGTTTCCGTTTCCAACATGACACGCCGGAGATGACCACCACACCAGGCTCCGATGAAATGCTCACGTTCGGTCAACTGAAAATAGCGCCCGACGCGGTGCTCATTAGCAAGATTGGTACAACAAACCTTTTTTAAATGTAGGCCAGAAATACATTTCGTACGCCTACCAATGCTACTTGCCCCGCTCTCTGCCTTTTACTGTCGCTCACATGCAGTGAATCACTGGGGGGGAGGCTGGAAGCTGCCAAAACATATTCATCACCGTTAAAATTAATGAACCAAAGAAATGATTACCCAGGAGGAGGGGGTCCTCCAAAGCCGGGTGGGGGGAAAGGCATGCCAGGGGGGAACCCGGGAGGCCTGAAACCTGGAGGTGGGCCGGGCATACCAGGAGGAGGGAAGGACGCTGGAGGTCGTCCCATCGGCGGAGCACCCACTACAAGGAGATGAACCGAACGAAAACCACGCTTTCAAACAAAAGAACGCACTCGGAGGCATCATTCCCATGCCACGACCAGCAGGCATTCCACGGCCAGGACCGACAGGAAGCTACACGTTCGGACACATTAGACGTCCATTATGTACGGACAAACAACGGGCACGTACCACATTCTTCTTGTCGTCATCGACGACCGGAGGAGGCCCTTCGACGCTCATGCTGACAACCGTCTCGCCGCGCAAAATCACGAGGCCGAGAGTCCGTTTGATCTCCTGCTCAGGCGGTGTTTCCGTCTGTCCTGGTTTTTTCTTCGGTCTCACCCGCCGAAATTCTTCGCAATCTGCCAGCACTAGGTTCATGTGCCTATCGAAGGCAAGCATTTGTCCGGTTAACGCGCGACCATCGTTGATGGTGACTTTCAGCCGCCAGTTGATGAGGCCGAGCATCTTTCCACCCTTTGACTTTGGAGGAGGCTGCATTTGTTCACAGACCGGTCAGCAAAACATAGTCGCACCGAATACAAAGGCGATACGGACCATGATGGGCGCGATTGGGCTATGGGGCGAGTACAACCAGCGATATGCAGTAAACGAGGCAAGATAGTCAGCAGCACAAACATCTGCAAACACAAACAAGGAGGCTCGCCCGATGGTCGTACTACATTGGTCACCAGCTGGCCTTCAGCCTGGTCGCCGCCAGGCGCGTCGGTCGACTGCTCCGAATGTCGGTACCATTAAATACTCGACGACTGACAGCACATTTATTCAGCGTAAACCATGCCTTTCGACACCCCGATAACTCGCATGTTAGGCAGGTCGCGACTTCATGTGTCCTAGAGTCGTGTGCGTGACCCCCTTTCCTACAGACATAAAGATACCTATCATCGCAGCGCCGATGGCTGGAGCAAGCGGTGGCTTGTTAGCAGCACGCGTCACCGCTGCGGGAGGCTTCGGATTCTTTGCAGCAGGTGATGACCCCCACGCTTCTTCTGGAGAGGCGACTCATCTTGGAAATCATCACAGGTTACAAGAGCGCCGAGGACCTAATAAATGAGTTATCCATTGCTCGTCAGTTACTCCACTTAACTCCCTCCGATCCCCTTCCAATCGGCATTGGTTACCTGTGCTGGCAGCTGGAGCAACCGGGGGCCAAACCGGACACTTTGCTCTCAGCCGCCCTCGATAATAATGTTCAGGCCATCTGGCTCGCCTTTGGTGACAATATCAAGGAGTGGATCAAGTTTATTCGCAGCTACGATGCCGAACACAAACGTGTTCGTCCGACGACTATATTTGTCCAGGTCCCCTCCGTCGAAGAAGCACTCGTTGCGTCGAATGAATGGAAAGCGGACGTCATCGTTGCTCAAGGTCCAGTGATCAATCACATGAACCGTCGAATTTACACTGAGGGATTTCCTGCAGGAAACGAATCTGGAGGACATGGATACGGTGCTGCACCACCGCTGTTTACCTTGGTTTCCTCTATTCTCGCCGCGCTACCCAAAGGCGGTCCTCCTGTCTTGGCGGCAGGGGGCCTCGTTACCGGTAGCCAAATCGCTTCTCTTCTTGTCCTCGGAGCTGCGGGTGCTGTACTTGGAACGCGTTTCTTATTGACCCCAGAGTGTCTATACAGCGATGCCCAAAAAAAGGCTCTTATAGCGGCCAGGTCCGATATGACAGTGCGAACGACGGCATTTGATCAAGCGAGGGGGACGCTAGAGTGGCCCGCAGGTGTGGACGGGAGGGGGCTTTACAATGACACTGTGAAAGACGTGGATGCGGGCGTTGACATCGAAACCGTGAAGCAGAAATTTCGGGCAGGCGTCCGCGACGGTGACCCTAGCCGAATGCTTGTATGGTCTGGAATAGGAATAGGACTCGTGTCGGAGATCAAGAGCGCAGAGGTTCGTTTCTGATCCTGTCAGCTGTCCATCGACTCATCATGATATGACGTCCAGGAGCTCGTCCAGGAGCTCGGCGATGATATCACGCAGCGCCTGAAGGCTGCTTCGGAGCTTGCACGATAAGAGTAACAGTGTAATCGAATTTCACTGATGATGATAAGACAGCGTTGATTTCGCATCATCATCACCACCTCTGTACCGCGGGTCGCGCCTGAAGGCGCGATCTCACCGTATCAAGTGACGCTCCATCTAGGGACTGCACCGACTGCGGACTTGAAAACGCTCGTTGAACCGGATGGAATGCGGGTCACGATGTCTCATAAATTTAGCAGACCCTCCCAACCCCCCAGCGGAAATGAACAGTCAGAAAGCATCTCATTGTGTCCGAGGAGGTTCGCCACTATCGTATCGATGGCAAAACCAAGGCGACATCGCCGTTTTCATCTGGACTTTGCCGTGTACGTGAACACTGAAGACAGCAGCTCTCTTTCGGAGCTACCTTATCGCGAGGATAAGGCCCGGCCCCTGGAATGTTCGTGGATGACCTGTTGTATCTGATGATGAACACCGCCTCTGCCCAGTGTATCACTCCAGTGTCGTCGTGGTGTCCATCGGGGACATTCTTATCAAGCTGGGCGTCGTTGGGCCCGCATGACGTGCGGGGAAACCACCCACGCCGCATATTCGATTGCCTGGATTAGCTTTTTGCCCATCTTCAGCAGCAAGTCGACAGTTGGTATGAAATCCCTTCCGGTATATATCGTGAACTGAGTGGCCTGCCTTCCAGATTACGGGCGAAGTGTATGAAGTATCAATAATCGAGCGATGTAAAACAGGATTCATCATCATGCAGAGACTAATGTACAGTGTATTGCAATCTATTGTGACATGGCACGGTCCCAAGCTGCATCACGCCCACCCTTAGTGCATGATTTCCACCGTCAGGTCCCCTTGGTTTATCGAGTCACCTGGTGGCCACGGTTACGCCACGGACGCCAGTAACATAAAAGGCACGCACCTTCGTTGACAACAACGCGTTTGATATGACCAGAAACAGGTGCAGTAACTGCCGATTCCATCTGAAGGCCATTTAGATCAGATGATTTGAACAAGACATCATATCTACTAACCTTCATGGCACTCAGGACTGAGAGCACAACGAATGAACCATGTCAGAATGCAGTCCTGATGCAAAAAAGTGATTTCACTGACCGCAAAGAGGATCACCCTTCTTGATCTCTTGACCTTCTTTGACTCTGACCTCGACGACAACACCAGACATGGGTGCACCGACAGAGCCAGGAGCAGACGTGGCCTTCTCCCGCGAGACAGTCTCAACCGCAGAGTTCTTGTCTTCCACGGATACCGCGCGTACCTAGTCCAATGAATACATATCAGTAAAACTCTCATACAACGTCAACCTGTGGCGTTACCTCGCCGTTGACCTCAAACCAGACATCACGTTGGGCGCGGCCTTCGACGACAGGTCCTATTGCCATCAAACGGATGATGAGGGTCTTCCCCTTTTCGATAGCGATGTGCATCTCTTCTCCGGTTGCCGGGCGACCCAAAAAGTACCGCGTGGGGACCACGCTGAAGGCGTATTATGCGAATTGATGAAAACCCCATTTACAGGAGGTCACGCACCTTAGGTCACCATACTTCTCCAAGAAGCCCTGGTATTCTTCAAATACCTGGTGAAGTCGACATGAGGGCTCTGGCGGTAAGAGTGAATGGCACAACAAACCTTAGGGTACATGACATATGAGGTCACATCCGCATCGGTGATATGTTTACCGAACTTGCTGCGCAGATCTGCCTTGATCTTTTTGAAGTCCAAAGGTGCAAGCGTAGCACCAGGGCGGCCATCGATTCTTGGCTTGTCCCTGATGACCTTGGTACGCAACGGCTCCGGGAAGCCTCCTGCGGGTTGCCCAAGGTAGCCTTGGAAGAACTCAACAACGGACGTGGGAAAGTCAAGTTGGTCTGCACGAGCAAGCACGTCCTCTTTGGTGAAGGAATTGGATGTCATCCATTGCGCAAAGTCACCAACCACCTTCGACGATGGCGTGACTTTGACGACGTTGCCACACTAAAGACGAGTGAGGTTTCCCACACGGTTGATGGTATTCTATACCTACAAGTTCGTTGGCTTCAATGTACTTCCTCTTGATTTCTATGATATGACGTATAAGTGAAGAATATCCAGAAGGTTCGAATCCATCCACTTTACCTGCCCATTGTGTTCCTAGGCCAAGTTGCGAAGCTTGGAACTACTCAGCGATTGAGCCAATGTGCAATGCGGAAACCACGACATTCTTCTCTTACCATGAGGTTTGTGTACTGTCCTCCCGGCATCTCATGATCGAAGACACTCGAGTCCGATGCACGGACGTTAGCCTCAAAGCAGGTGTAAAGCATGCGGACCTGGCTCCAGTACGAGTTCAGTGCCTGAATGTCAGCGTAGCGGATACCGGTGCCCAGTTTCGTCTGCTCCAGCGCCATACAGATCGCTCCCATTGACGGTTGCGATGTTAATCCGGACATGCCTTGCCGCGAGTTAGTAATGAATTCCTGAGCGCGGTCTTCAATCCTCACTATCAATAGCGACATCAACGACGTCAGCGCCGGCAGCTGCCGCCGCCAACATAGATGCCGTTGCAATTCCGGCTGTGTCATGGGAATGGACGTGGATCGGAATATCGGGGTACTTCTCTCTAATAGCACCTATAAGGCTGCAGTGAATTTCCCACTCAGTTCCAACTCCATATAATAACCATAGTAAGACCGACATTTTCGCTGCCTCTGGTTTGAGCAGACCAGCCATGTCTTTCACACCAAGGATGTGGACGCCTTCTTTGACGAGCTTATCAATGAAATCCAGATAGTACGCAAGAGTATACTTGGTTTCCTTGGGGCTCGCAACATCACCGCTATAGCAGACGACGGCTTCGACGACACCTCCAGCTTTCTTGGCGGCGTCGATACCAAGTCTCATCTAAATGAAGGTTAGCGTCAATACTATCGGGTTGATAAGCATAGCTTACATTTTCTGTGGGAAATTACGCCATATCAGTGGCTTGTCGACATTTAACCACTGGAAACCCACCAAAGTAGTTCAACGAGTCGAAGACACGGAAAATATCAAGACCGTTCTCGACAGCTTTCTTGGAGAAATCGTAGATGGCATTGTCGCTGCAGCGAATGAGCATGCGTTGCAGACATTCTGAAGGACTTACGGGTAGCTGGTGTACCCGACACCATTGGCACCACGCACGAGCGCTTGGAACGGGATATTAGGCACCAACTTTCTGAGGGTTCGCTAGCGAGGTGCGTCAGCAACAAAACTACACAATCGTGAAATTTCAACGGACCAACCGCTCCCAAGGATCCTCGTACAAGAATCGCATGGCGACGTCAAAGGTGGCCCCGCCCCACATCTCCAAGCTGAAAGCATTTGCGAGGGCGTAACTGGTCTCCTTTGCGATATTAACCATGTCAATAGTTCTTAAGCGGGTAGCAAGGAGTGATTGGTGAGCGTCTCTCCACGTTGTATCCATGATGAGGGTGCCTGGATACTCTCGTACGGCTTTTGCGAAAGCCTCGGGTCCATGCTCCACGATGATGTTACGCCAACCTAATTGACAAGGCAATGTAGTGTCAAGTGGTGGACCACCTGCATCTTCACGATTCTCCAGCCTGGGGACGACAATTTCGTGTTTGAGGCCTGGTTCACCAGACTGGCCCTTGATAGAACTCCCGTTGACCGCGAGATCCCCAAGGTATGCGAGGAGTTTTTGAGCGCGGTTTTGGCTCTGCACAAGCTTAAAGAGCTCCGGAGTGTCATCAATAAACTGTAATAGCATCAGAAACACCGAATCCCCCCAAATCCAAGCCCGACACGTACCGTGGTCCAAGTTTTGCCACCGACAAAGACATCGTGTGTGAGGAGGCGGAACAAGAATGGAATGTTGGTCTATGAAAGATGTTAAATCGATCTCAACATCGTTATTTTCAGCCAACCTTGACACCACGGATACGGAACTCGACCAGAGCACGGAGCATCTTGCGACGAGCGACTTCATAGGTCGTGCCACTGACTGTGCACTTGACAAGCAAACTATCATAGTGCGGCTGGAGGCATACACTGAACCCAAATATAACTACAACATTTTGGAGTGCTTACCGTAATCTGTGCGCCAGCGAAACCGGAAGATGCGTCGAGACGAACACCATTACCACCTGCACTGCGGTACACCTCGATTTTGCCCGTATCTGGCTGGAAGCCAACTGCGGCGTCTTCGGTGGTGACACGGCACTGGATCGCAAAACCACGGCGAGTAATGGCATCTTGCGTCAAGCCAAGTTGGGGAAGAGTCGCGCCAGCGGCGATCTGGATTTGTGCAGCGACGATGTCGATACCAGTGATCTCCTCTGCATACTATGTTAATAACGAAAACAAAGAGCGTGTTTGTAGGAGCTCATACCAGTAATGGTATGCTCGACTTGGATACGGGGGTTGATCTCGATGAAGTAATGTCTGCCCGACAGGTCGACCAAGAATTCGGCAGTTCCGGCGTTCCTGTACCCCACACTCTTCGCAAGCTTGATAGCGTCAGCTAAAATGGCTTGGCGGACCTCGTCAGGGAGATGCATAGCAGGTGCAACCTCGACGACCTTCTGGTGACGTCTCTGCACGGAACAGTCACGTTCGAAAAGGTGGATGGTGTTTCCAACAGCGTCGGCCAGAATTTGGACTTCGATGTGTCTAGGGCGTTCCAAGAAGCGCTCGATGAAGACAGTACCGTCTCCAAAAGCGGACTTGGCTTCGGAGACGGCGCGTTGGAATGCGTTCTGGAAGTCTGACTGCTCCCGAACGACACGCATGCCACGACCACCTCCACCCATGGCGGCCTTGATAATAACTAGCAAAGATGTAGACGACCGATCGCATAGAATAATGATCTAGCTTACCTGGGAAACCATATTCCTTGATGAACGCCTCTCCCTCGAGATATGACGCAACGGGACCCGGTGTCCCGGGGACGACCGGCACATCGACCTTCATAGCTGTGTGTCGCGTCAGTCTCCGATGTACATAGCAAATCATTAGCGCACATACCCAGTGCGCGCGCTTTGGTCTTATCGCCAAGACCATCGATGACTTCGGGAGTGGGCCCGACGAATGCGATACCGGCCTGCTCCACCTTGCGCGCGAACACGGCATTTTCGGACAAGAAACCATAACTAGAAAGACATTCAGTACGAACGCCACTGAACAAGCAATGACATACCCCGGATGGATCATATCGACGCCATGTTCGAGCGCGATCCTGATGATGTCGTCCTGAGCGAGATAAGCACCGACGGGCGTTAGGCCTTTGCCAACTTGGTATGCTTCATCAGCCTGCCGGAACACGTCAGGGATGTTACATGGGACGACTAGGGCTGCAGATCGCACCTTTTGGCGGTGAGCAGAAAGACGGTCCTCGTACGAGTAGATCGCGACGGTGTGCATAGCCAATTCATGAGCCGTCCGGAACACTCTGATAGCGATTTCCTGAGGAAAAGATCGTGTTAGGGACGCGATCGAAGGAAGAATGCTAGTGAACATACACCACGGTTTGCTACGAGAATCTTTGTGAGAGGTCCGCTGTGTCCAGCGGCCTTCCGGCGCATGGTCTGGATGTTGTGCACGGGTGTGCCGGGCGCGCTGGGCGTCCCGACAAAGGTATGGGCTAGCCTCGGGGGATGAAGGGACTGGGCGGGTGCAGCCATGGTGGTGGGAGGGAATCAAGGACAACAAAGGACAGGGAACGAATTTAAGAGAATCGGTGGAGAGGGCCGACTGTAAGGACGGAAAGATATCCGATCCGATGTGGAGAGCTAGTCCATCCTCAGCACGGCATTAAGGCGGCATCTCCCGCATCATCTCCACCCACGTCCTCTAACCCCACCTTGGCGTGTCTAAAATCATGTCGGCCGTGCGACTCTGCTCTAAACCACGGTGCTCTGAGGCAGAAACTATCACTTATTTTGCACGTCCTGATAACACTTCACGGGAGACGACTCGGTGTCAGCTCCGATTAGTGAGTGGTAGAATATTCTGTCCTCTGCTCTCCAGCTTCTTTTGGTTGTTCTTCGCAACTGCATACATGACGCCTGCGAAAAATCCGACCCCGATCGCAGAAATCGATCCCATCGTGACCACATCGCCGAAAAACAGCATTCCTGATGCAGCCACTGGCAGCTTGTTTAGCGCGCCGACCATGCTGAAATCTTGCATCAGTAACCAGGCACACTTTCACCGATGCAGGCACGAACCTGTATGTCGTACTACTTGTCGTCCGGACGCACCAAGCAGTTGTATACGATATGCCAACTGCTGCTGCACCAGAGAATGCGATGGCAGATAGTAGCATGTATCGCGTTTCTTCCGGGCTTGCGAAAGCACAGGTGATTGCATGTGACATAAAACCTGAGGTACTTACAAGTTACGCGAGAGGTTTTCTGTCCCCCAGTCTTCCAAAACGATCGTGAACACGGCCAGTATGGGTATCGAGAGCAAATTATTGTAAAACATCGAATCCCAATCGGAGAACCCAGTGATTTTAATACGTTTCCGCATCAATAGAACCTGAACGCAAAGTGTCATCAGTATGCCCCAGAGATAAAACCTTGGAAAGAAACTTGCGTAACCGGCACTGGCTAAGCAATTGAACAGCATCCAAATGTACCCTATATGCAGTCTCGTTATCATAGTAGAGACCAGCTCCAGACCAATGCCCATCGCGGCACTCGCCGGTGGAATAACGCTTGGCATATCTGTTATCCTATTTACGTCTGTCCATGCTGCAAGTATTGAAGAAAGTACCTAGCACCCGGCGAAAGTAAGCTCAACTGTGACCCTGTCTGTATATTACACGACCCTTACCATTAGTAAGAACGCGATCATTGTGAGCGATGTGATCCGCCCATTGAACCATACTACTTCGCCGTATGCCTGAAGAATAATGATGAGGGACGTCACTGGACCTTGAGGGGACACGTACAATAAGAATGATAGTCAAGTTCTTGAAGATTGTGTAGACGGGTATGCTGAGGTATTGCTTTGAAGGATTTATTCAGGAATTGATCGAGAGGATGCCAGACTGGTACTTACGAGACTCTTGGATCCGGTGTATATAACAATGACAAGCAAGGTGCTCACAGGGAGCCATGCTTTCGCGTCCTGGGTGCTGAAGTCCCGAAACGAGATAACACCAAACTTCTTAACAGAAACCACACATGCGATACAGACGACGCTTTGCAAACAGAGCAAAAGGAAGGTCATATTGAACTGCCGACCTGACACTACAAACTATGCTGGAGTAAATCGTTTGACGTGGAACATACACGGGTAACATACCTTGTTCACGACGGTCATGAGGATGGAGGCAATACAATATGAGATGATGGACAGTCCTGGTAACCGCTCAAACATGTACTGTGCTCCACTAGGCAGTAGCACTTACCAGTAGAGGAGATAGCATTGTTATCTTTTTGGCTACCTGTAGCAGCGTTCCTCTTCAACTCTGCTACATCTTCCTTGACCACATCCCTCGGGGTTGGCATGAATTGAACTTCGACCAATTAAATGAAAAGAAAAAGACTGCCAAATTTCAAAGAACACCGCGTCGATCAGAAATTTGACTTGTAGTGGAGAGGACGAGCGATGCGTACAGGTTGCGAGCGTCAGTGACGTTTGACGTGGTCAACTTGCCAATACTTACGTCACCGGTCCCAGAACTATCGTCGTTTGAAGCTTTAGTTGGGGATTAAATTATGGAGGTATCCAAGCAATGCAGGTATGTACTACCAATGTTCATCCATACTGTTCCAGCGCTTTACACTCCCGAAGCCTCCTCCAGCTGTATCGTGACCTCTTCTAGTCCAGGTATTCTGCTTTTCAGAAGAACATCCACTTGCTCCAGCACGCGGTCAATCCTCGACTGCTTACTGCTTGGTACGTCGGACGGACGCGAGAGCTGCACATGGATGGAACCAATGATGCTCGAGGAATCCTTGGGCCAGAATCGCGGGGAAGAATACGAGGCAACTCCTTCAACATGTTCGAGCTGCACACGACCACGTCAGATGTTATTGTCCTCGAAGGTCCGGGTTCCATACCTCCTTCAAAGCTATTTCAACTTTGCTCTCGTTGTCACCCAAATCTAAGCTGAGCACCCGACCAGTATCGATGACGAGAGGGACTACACTAGCGACAATGAGCACGGCAATGAAGAGGGAGGCAATGGGATCAAAGCCTGTCCATCCGTAGTACTGGATGAGCAGTGTCGAGACAATAACTCCTACTGAACCAAGGGTATCCTAATGTCGTTGAGATCCATCTTTGGAAGGCAAGATAAAACATACCGCCATTACGTGTAGGAATACCCCACGCATATTATGGCTATGGCTATGGTGATCATGTCCATGTCCGTGGGAGTGAGGGTGTCCATGTCCGACATCATAAAGGTGCGAGGGATGGTGGTCATGTTTGAATGGGCTAGGGCAACTAGGTGAGATCGGTGAATCCACAGGGGACGTCAGTGGGAATGGAACTTGGGCGGTGGGTGCTGAGGGTGATTGGTTGTTTTCGATCGCAATTTGAAGCGATGGGCCACGAGAGTGAGGTTTTCGTTCCCTGATCGTGGACGACCTTGGACTTTGTTGGGTCGACTCATCTACCGTGGGAGAGTAGGATTCAGAATGCGACTTGTTGGCATGCTCGTGGGTGTGTGGAAGTTCATTCTGTTCTTCATGGTGATGACCGGAATGGGGATCGTGTTGTGAGGGTATGGCATGGTTATGGCTGCTTTGAGCACTGTTGCAGATGTGGTGATCACAGGAATCAAGTGTGTGCGTATCTGAATTCTGGCGCGAATGACGAATAGTGTGGTCATGGTGGGCCGAACTCGTCGACCCATGTTTGTTGTGATGAGCATGGTTATCATGTCGATGAGAGTGAGCAATATGGTGGTGCTTGTCGTGGTCATGGTCGTGCCCGTGCCCGTGTCCGCATCCGTGATCATGATTATGTCCCTATGCTGATTGTTAGACGTCCTTGCCTCTTAATTCAGTGCACATACATGGTGGTGATGGTGGTGATGTCCCCCCATTGCGAACATGCCAAATAAGTTTACGCCAAGACCGAGGGAGCTGATCAAAAGGAGTTGGCTCGTTGACATCTCAGGGGGGTCTAAGCTGGTATATGATATTAACTCAGATAGCCCGCATGATACTGAATGTACTGCATAGACTTACAGTCGTTGGACCGCTTCGAACACGATGAAGATCGAGATCAGAATAAGGAATATTCCGTTTGCAAAACCCGATAATGCCTCAATTCTTCCGTACCTACAAAACTCGTTGGACAAACTTGAGCATGGTTACCTCAAAACGTTGGAAAATCTTACCCGTACGTGAATCGCTCATTCGGAGGCCATTTGGCCATGACTGAGGCTAGTAATCCAACGCCGATGGCCAGACAATCAAATGCCATATGGATTGCTTGAGCGCGGGTCTCGGTCGATAAGCGTTGGCTTCCACACGGAATCACTCACCATCAGAAATAAGTCCCAGGCTGTTCGTCCAAACCCCATAAAGCATTTGGACGAGCATGTAACATAAATTCAATGCCAAAAAATAAAAGATCTTTCTGGATTCATTGTCCGAGAGGATAGAATTCAGGTAGAAACGAATGAGTTTTGATATGGGTGTCCGTGGAGAAAACAAAGAGGTCTGCTCTTCGCTTGGAAACTTTGCTGGGGGAAGTTTCAAGTGAGTAAACATTTTCCTGTTCGCTAAGCGTCCCACCATAATAAAGTATCGCTCCGAGCACGAAATCGATCCAAGACGGGTGCTGGGAGAACCCGAGATGTCCCATGGCAATAGCAACTAGGAAAGCCAACGGATAAGAGAGTAGGAACACCTGGACAGCTTGCTGAGAATTGTATTGGTTCGTTTTGGTGTCCGCTGTCAAGAATACAGTATTGATAGTGAGGAGAGGAAGGATTGCCAACGATACGAGAGGGACAACGGGTGATGGGCGGGAATCGAGCTGACAAAATCAGGCGATGAACCACCCGTACGACTGAAAGGCTTACTAATGCATGCTTGAAGGCGTAGAATGGAAGGCCAAGTAAAGCAGCGCCAAATGTGCTTGCGGCAGTGGTCATGGTAGGTGTGACTGTCGGTGACAAGGTACCTCGAAGATACTCTAGAGCATACGTAGCTAAGCCGTGGAGTATGATACAGACGTAGCCAGGAAGGATACTGGCGGGAGCTTTGTGGGAGAGGGCGATATCAGCGAAAAAGGATAGGACAAAGGAGAACGCCAGAATGAACGGGCGGGATATCTGGCAACCAAATTTGAGTTGAATTCCAGCTGGGGAAAGAAGAAGTTACCATCGCGTCCACCCAAGAAGAGGAGAAATGGACAAACAGAATGACACTGTCAGAGTGAGGTGAACTATTACTGTGAAAAGGTAGGGCGATACACGTACCGAACTGAAGGCAGTCGATAAAGGGCAGTGTATAACGCTGCCTGCTGCACAAAAAGCAGGAGAGAGGATACACCGAGTGCTGTCCACTGCCGCATCGTGAGATGATATGGCAAATGAAGATCGCGGCAGCCTACTTCGATATGGGTCTCTTTCAAAAACTCCAACGCGAAGCCTTCCCTGACCAGCATGGCTAGGGCACCCAGGGCGAGGACTCTCATAACAACCCAGAAGACGCCAACATCGTAGGAGAGTAGGGCCTCCTTTGCCGCAAAGAGTGCGAGAACGAAAAGAACGTTCGAGAGGGCTATCTTGGGGAATGCTCTTGCACCAAGTCTGCGAGCAATTCACATCAGAACGTGGAATGGGATGGAATGAAAGACGCACGAGACGGAAAGAACCTTGGCTGGTTGTAGACTGATTTTTCTACGCGTCCGTGCATCCGGGGCAGACATCCCGGCGAGCAGCAACATGGAACTTGACAAGCGACTGACATTGGTGGCATCTCAGACCCAAAAAGGGAAAACTATTCCCAGCCCTATTTGCAGCACAAATTTGCGCCGATCCACTCTCTGCTCGACACTTCAAGCAGGTGAGTTGCACCATCTGGTCTCCATTCGATTGGATGAACACATAGATGACGAGTCTGATGTGTTTTGCACGAGGCTTCCTCCTGCTGATCACCCTGACGAATCCTTTTACTTTTTTACCATTCATGCATATCTGATCCTCGTCACATCTCACACTACTTTGAACCTCTTCAGCTGACTCCGTGCCAACAGCATGCCCGCTTTGACCGAAGGCGATTGGTCTGATTCCGACGAGGACGCCTCTGCCGGCATGGAGACGGATGTCCTGCTCGGTGTGCCCGATGGGAACGTGGAGACCGATACCGATATCAAAGACGCTGCGGTCTCTCGCATGGGTGGTCTTCCTGTACGAGCTTTGTCTCTTGTTCGGCATAAGAACAAAATGTCGATGCAGATTGAATCGTATCTCATTTTTCAAGGCTTTCTTGCCTTCACGTGAACCACCGTTTCCCTCTTGCCAGTGCAAAGTCTGCTCCGATCCCATGGAGCTCCTTCTGCAGGTGTGGTGTCCATTTGAAGACAGTTCACATGACCGTGCGTTGTATGTCTGGGGTTGTGCTCGTTCCACCTGTCAAGGACATGCTGGAAGGTATGCATGATTTGGCCGCAGTTGGTCATACTTCTCAAGTCCAAACAGTGTGCGGGCGTGGCGTGGCTTGAGGCACAATGTTGTGTATGCCGCCCAGCTAGAGAAAAAGAAAACGCGGGGTGTTGGGCAGCAGAGAACAGTCACCTCCCCGCCCGCAAATCCAACACCATCGGCCAACCCGTTTTCTGTGAGTTGCCACAGCCCGAATGGGTATTTCATCGATCGACGAGTTACAGATGAAAACTGTTGCCGGACCAATGGTTTTTGGTCTGGGTGACCAAATTTTCGGCAACGCAACGACTGACACTCCTGGTCAGTCCGAGTTAGACCATATTGATCTCAGTGACGCAGAGAGCGATGATTCGCATGACTCGCTCATCATGGCGATGACATCAGCGAGAGTGTCGGACTCGTTCTGGGCAGCAGCACCATCCTACCCTGCAACATACTTATCGACATCATCCGAGTATATTCCACTGCTCCCAAAGGCAAATGCTCTGACGAGTGCTAGAATCGAGGATCCTGATGAACCAAACGGCAGAGCCGGAAAAGACTCAACATGGGCAATTGAAACGTACGAAAACTCGTTGGAGATAGACAGCATATTCGATCGCTTTACCAAGCGGGTTGGATTTGCGGGAGAACAATGCCTTCGGTGGGTCGCCCTTGTAGCTGATATCCGGGCTAGACCGAGAATCTGTGGGTTGCAGGTACGAACTTGGGGGGGTTCCCCTACCTTTTGCATCAGACAAGGTCTTCGAGCTGCTATTCCCTGCCTGTGCTCAGGCACCTCTGCCTGTCACCAAAGGCGCGTTCAAGGTTGTTCAACCGGCGAAGCGCTCCTACAGCACGACATCGATTCCTCCGTGTCCCTGTTGCAAATCAGGCCGGGTGTTCGAATGCCAACTGATGCCCAATTTGATCAACGTGCTTAGAGAGTCGGCTGATGACAAAGAACTGGATGTGCGGAGATTGTCAGACGAAGAAAGGATCAGAGCGGTGCAGGATGCACTCAAACGCAACCACAAGCCAGGGAGTCGAGGAATGGAGTGGGGTACCTGCATGGTATTTTCGTGTAGCAAGGACTGCTGCCTGGACGATGGAGGAGAGGAGGACAAGGAATGCTGGCGGGAGGAATATGTGCTAGTCCAATGGGACGAATAACGTTATTTGTGTTCACTACTCGTCGGTCATGAAGAAAGTTTTATGCTGAGGCGCCCAACGTCCCATGCAGTCTCAGACCGTCCCATCTCCCACTGCTGTTACCATCCGATGCCCCAGACGCTAACCCTTCCATCGGCGCTCTCCCCGCCCATTCTAGACGACAACGTAGCTGAGCACGCTGTCCATAGATTCCCCCACACACGTGCGCAGCTGTCCGCTATAATTCGGCAGCACAGATCACCCCTCGAGGGATATGATGTCGACGACGGCGACGACCAAAACCGCATCAGCACCGCCCTCGTGAACAAGGTCGCCTCGCTCCTCGCCGACGAACAAGAGGACGCCCTCAAGGAGCTTCTCAGGTCCGAATGCGGGGTCGATGACGATATGGTCAGCGCCTCCTCTTCAGCCTGTCGAGCCTATTTCAATTGACCTCCATCCCAGCTCGAGCAGAATGTGCTCGACCTTATGCACAGACATCGCGACGACGTGGCAGGCGTGCCGTTCCTGTTCCTCACGCCAACCCGACGCCCGTCGCGACCCTCTTCGAGGGCATCTTCTCACTCTGTACGGCTCAACAGACCTGATACTCCTTCTTCTGTCCCAAATTCCCCGTTCGCCGTTGGATTCCGTAGACCACACACTCCTGTCTCGTCCCCGCTTGTCGGCGGTAATGCATCATCTTATATCTGCGCCCGCAGCGTGTCACCTATGAATTCACCCGTACTTGCCCACTCCCAAGCCACCCAGGCCCATGCTCAATTTACTGCAAGCCTCCCTGCGTCGCCTATTTCCTCCCCGAGGCTGCTCAGTGCCAAAGCTACAGAATTCAAACCCATTCCCCGGCCGCTGTCTGCCGCTTCCTCCAACCCCGCTACGTTGTCAGGCTATGGCCGAACCGAGACACCGTCACCTGATCTATGGTCCCACAGTCCGCTCAGAGCCACGTCCAACCTGGCAATCGCTGCCCCACTTCTGCCGGATCAGAACGTTCCATCGCGGGCTGTCACGCCAAGCCAACTCCGCTCCTCCACGAGAGCCGGCGAGGAAGAGGAGGAAGATGATCCCTTTGACCCCTTCGCACAGAAGGTGGCGCCCCATTCATTTCATCCCATCACAGTCACAGACTTTGACCAATGGTCCGACTCGGCACTCTCGAGTCACTCTCCCGACGACCTTCGCGCTGGATATTACACAACCGGATACGAGTATGATTCTCAATATGATACTCCAGGCGAAGACCCAGATACGGCCGCGTATCTCACTGATGGTATGACCCCACTCGACGTGCTGAGCTCCGTCTTTGGTTCGACCCTCGCCCCTTCTGAGCTCGAGGAAGCACTCTCCCAGAATGGATACGACTTCGAGAAAGCCATGGCTTGGCTCATTGATCGTGCTTTACCCTCTCCCCCGCAGCACGGCCAGACGAGGATGCAATCGATGGGAGGTCGTGTTACACTCGTTACAAGAGATGGCCCTGCAAGCCTGCTGCGTGGCGGACGATCCGGCTACACGAGCGTAACGAGGCCGGTTGGTAGAGGTACCCCCGCACGACCTGTGCCAGGTGGAAATCGGGTGTGCCGATACTATCTTGCCGGTGAATGTTTACGAGCGGATTGTCGTTTCAGGTGCGATGTATTTACGTCCTCCGTCATCTCCAAGTACTGACCTATTTGTATCCCTTAGCCATGATCTCGAGCGTGCTTTGTGCCGATTCTGGTTGCGTGGGACCTGTGCAAAGCAAGATCAATGTGAATTTTTGCACCACCTGCCTAAAGATGTTGACGTCACGACCGTCACGAACGCACTCTCTCGCACGAACTTGCATCACAACGCTGGGAGCCAGAGTGGGTCTTCCAGCCCACCTCCAGATGAATTCCCTGCGCTAGGATTTGAAGGTGCCATGCTCGGAAGGAACAAAAGGCACGGAAACTGGCAGCACGATCCGGGCCGTACGAGGTTTGCGGCTGCGGTGAAACGGCCTGTACCAGTGCCTGCGGCTACCGATCGAGCAATAGTATCTCGGCCAATCTCCAGTAGCAATTCTGCTGACAACTTGCAGCTCCGAACCACAATCGTTGCGCCGAAGCCCTCTCCACGTATCAAGTTGCGTCCTCCGACGCTGCTACCTACTCTGCCGACTGGAGAGTCGGTGAACAGTCTCTACATGTCATATCGTTCTCGTGCACTGCAGCTGGGTGCCGCCAGAAACGCATGTCTCTCGCGGGCTGCAGATGCATGGAGACGGGGAGATGGTGCCGCCGCCAAGCGGTTCAGTCGTGAAGGGCATGACCTTAATGCAAAGATGAGCAATGAGATGACGGAGGCCGCCGGAAAGCTGGTAAGAGAACGCGCCAAGCTTGCTGAACAAGCCGTCAAGGCCCGCGACCTGAACTGGTCGGACGATCTGGCAGATCGGAGCGCACGCGGACGCTCGTGTGGCGGCGGTTTGGGAACATGTCTGGGTATCGCAAGTAAGGATATCGGTGGTGAAACAAGGGTGTCTTCGGAGGAAAGGACGGAAGCAGTGCTCGATTTACACGGGCTGCATGCGAACGAAGCAACCGAGGTATTGGAGGAATTCGTGCTTGCGGTGAGTGTTCGGGCGCGCTGGGCTGTGTTCGAGGCGAGCTAACCCGCTATGGAAGCTCGAACGAGAACACTTTTTGGGTCTTGGTTCGTCTTCTTCTTCGGCGCTGCCAAGGCTTTCTGAACTAACGGTTCTTCTAGCGTATGCTATAGTTGGAGAAGAGAAGCACACGGGAACTCAAGATGCAGCGAGGGGTGCTTCGCGTGCTCGCCTCGCTGCAGGCGTTAGAGAATGGCTCCATCGTTGGGGGTATCCTTGGAGCGAGCGCGACGGCATCATTTGTTTGGATCCGCTGACGCACTCTTGAGCTCGTTTATAGGGTAAGCAAAACGATTTAGACAAAATGTGTTATTTAGGCAGTGATATATGAGATGTACGATAACTACCAACTTGCTCTGACCGATGGCTTCCGTTGCGGCGATTAGTGATCCCAGGTCCGGTTCAGTCCGGTTTTTGGTGCCAATTTTGCTGAGACCGGACCGAGACCAGTCTTTCTAAAATCCTATGAAGTGCAGGACCGCAACCGAACCTATCACAACCGGTCTTCGAAGATGAGCATCTCAGGTGTGACCGGTTGGCAACCGGTTGCAGCCAAAACCATTTGGTAGACCAGTCTAAGGCATAAGTTAGGGTTAGTGGTCAAATGAATTCAAGCAACATGGCAACAAGTTCGTCATTATTGCCATGTGTTGAAAAGTCGTGCGCCGGAGCTTCGCGACTTGCTGATGAGGGACGACGAGCACGATAATAGCGAACAAGGTCGTTGGGTACTTAGAGCGGCTCGGATTACTACAAGCGATCACTCCATATTACATAATATAATAATCTTTAACATTGGAACCTACATGTCGTCACGTCCATCCGCAGACCACCATTGTCGCGCCCGTCCGCTGACACCCTTGTCGCGATCTTCTCGGTACCCATTGTCGCAACCATCCGCCCATTGTCACGACCATCCCTGTCGCGATCATCCATTGACAACCTTTGATACGTGTCGCGCTCGCCGCTGACTCCGGTCTCGCCTCTAACGACCTCGACGACACCCACGACCTCCCGCTCACGCAAACGCCCTCCTTTCCTCTCCGTTGTGGATGACGGGCTCCGTTCGCGACATGTGTCAACTCAGGCTCTGTTTTTGAAGGGCTGTTACAACCAGTCCTCTGCAAGACCGGTTGCAACTGGTTTTGTGTCGGTTTTCTGCGTGCTGCACCACCCGAGAGACCGCAACCGATAGCACTGCCCTGGCCTACCGAACCGCAACCGCGGTTCGGTCACGATGTCGGTTCGGTCCGGTTCGGTCAACGGTCTTTGGTCAGTCTGGCAACCGGACCTGGGAACACTAGCGGCGATCATAAACTGGACTTTGATCCTCGCCCGTATTTCCTCACATCGGCTTCCACTCGCCGTTTCGTTGATGGACAACAGGTGTCGATTCGACCAGATGTGGGGAAAGATTTGGGCGGCAGTGCATTTGTATTTAGTTGCGTCTTCAGTGGATGCTGAAGGCATCTGCAATCAATCAGGGGGCTGTCCGTTCAGGCATGTCCAACAGCATAGCTTACTCTTTTGTTATCACAAATCTCACACTGCCTAGGTGCTGCAACCATCATCTGTGGACTGGCTGGACGCGATGCATTTATTGCTGGCACTGATTTCAAATCACAAAAAAAGCGCAATCAGTATAATGCAAAATATGCTTATGTTTGATTGCGCGTGGCGCACCTTCTCCGTTCGAGGCTGTCCGGTGGGGGGTGGTGACATATGAACATGTCAAGGACATTATGG
>JBBPUA010000185.1:0-27375 GCA_038094355.1 Afroboletus lepidellus | reverse complement strand
GGAGGACTTGCACATGGCTGTGGAAATCAAATGTCAGCCCGACAAGTCGCGGTTCATATCGCACGTCGACGGGAAGCAAGAGGACTCACTATAGAAGGATAGCGTGATGCTCTTTAGAGAGACATTGGACAGTCCGATGTCAAGGCCAGTTGCCACCGCGGGAGGAGCGGCCTTGATACTGAAAACATAGCATGACCTTTGCGCCAGCGCCGTCCAAACCCACTCACCTATAGCTATGTATTGTGGGGCGTCTGTCGGAAACAAACCTCCGAGGGAAAGTGTATCTAAGCAAAGCGGCCAGTAAGAACTGGATGAACATGTGGATGGTAGTCACGAATAGCGGGTAGGGGAAATTATAATAGTCCGGAGAGAATAGCCATTTGTTGTACACGGAAAGGACAGTCGCAAAGAGGTACCTGAACGTGCTTAGCGTTTCGGCTGAACGAGCGAGGAGGCACAATACCAAGCCAAGATGAAGAAGGCATTGATGAGAGCGTTTCTCCACCAGAGGGTCTTCTTCTCTGCTTGCGATGCGATATGGATACTCCTGGTGTTCGGAATAGTGTCTGGCTCTGTGTCCCGTTCCTCGTTGGACAGTATTGGTTCGTGTTCGGAGGATTCTGGATGAACGCGGGGCAGGTTGGCCATGGGATGTCCCAAAAGGAGCGTGAGACATATACAACGTGTGAAAGTATGATTCCATATGATGGCAACACTTCGACTAACATCGTCATACTGGTCGTTCGGAACATCTGCTCTAAAATGGTCTCTGCTATCCGGCCCGTGTAGAAATGACATGCAAGTCCCAAAGGATCGAGCTCAACGGTAGCATTACGGGACGTGTTCCTGGGCATGCGGACCCTCGGGTGGATTAGGCGCGGTGGGATAGTTTCGCCTGGACACGGGGCTCAGCACATCTTTGGGGGCTCCAAGCATCGCAATGAACTTGCCACGTTCGCCAGTGGTCAAACTGTTTCTGGTTGAGGTACTCCCGCCATTCGTCTTTCTTTATCTCGGACCGGAAGCGAGCATGCTGAAGGAGTTCCAGGTGGTGCAGCGCGTGAGGATAGCTTCCAAAATGTGGTCGGATCAGCGTCCAAAATGGGGACCGAACCACACCGACTGGACGAAGCGAGCGTAATCCTTTTCCCGCCAATACTGTAGATAATCCAAGTAGTTGACGAACGCAGGCTGCTCGAGAATGTTTTGCTGCGCCAGCGAGTGCAGATAGTAGGGATTTGCGAGCGACTGCACAAACTCGAGTTCCAGCTCAAACCTCTCTCTATTTGCTGCCCTCGCGTCTAGGACTGGAGGAGGCGATTCAACTGACGCAGATGTGGACATGAATCAAGCCTTGTTTGTTTGGATCCAAAGTCGTTGCCAAACAGCTGGTCACGTGACTTATGACGCGTCCAAATGAATCCACTTTTTGAATTTCCTGTCAGACCGTCATGTCAGACGACGACTCTAGCGGCTGGCAGCTCACAGAATCAGATCCAGGCGTTTTCACGTACGTCTCCATCACGTTCTATACTGACTATCCAAGTTGAAATTCGCGTCCGTGATCAGCGAACTCTTGAAAACCCTCGGTGTCCCGTACATCGTCGATGACTTGTACTCGCTCGATCCCGAGGCACTATCTGTGCTGCAACCTCTTCATGCTCTGATCTTTCTCTTCAAATGGCTCCCTTCCAACGCCGGCGAGTCAAGCAGCGCTGCAGGACAGTATGATCCTGATTTCCCCGGCTTCTTTGCGCAACAAACGGTGAACAATGCCTGCGCGACCCTTGCGGTGGTGAACGCGTTGGGAAACATACCGTCACTGCCCTCTGGGCCACAGCTTGCAGAGCTGATGAGTTTCACGACGGGAATGGATCCTCAAACGTGTGGCATGGCGGTAACCAGCGCAGATTGGTTACGCGAAGCACACAACGCACTTTCGCCGCCAAGTGCTATCTCGTTAGATGGCCTCGGGCTACCAAAGAAGACCGAAGATGCTTATCACTTCGTTGTGTACATCCCTATCATGGGTAGCGTCTACGAACTTGATGGATTAAATCCGCATCCTGTTTGCCACGGTGGATATAATGAATCTGGGGAAGGTTGGCTAAAGAAAGCAAGGTGGGTCGATGCTGTGAAATTTTCATCCAAACAATTCATATCCGTTCATTAGAGAGGTCATCGAGCACCGGATAAGCACGTATCCAGCTGGCGCGGTAGGCGACTTGCCAAACTGAAATGACCGCCCTTGAATTCATTTCTTTCCTCCCGCTAGCTAGAGTTTAGTTTGCTTGCCCTTCGCGACGATCCGTTGCCTGCTCTCAGAGCACAGCTGGAACGCCTAGAGCGAACGGGCAATCATTCGGAAGCTAGCCAGGTCTTTGTGAAGATCAGCAATGAAAACGCGAAACGCGAACGTTGGGCGGTACGTCATTCACCTCTTCATTTGTCTCAGGGCTCACGTTGGGCAGTTTGAGAACAGTCTTCGCCGTCACAACCACATCGGGCTAGTTCATGCCCTGCTGGTTGGACTTGCCAAAGCTGGTCAACTTTCGCCTGCCACGGAGAACGCGAGGAAGGTTATGCGGGAGCGGGTAGCCAGGCGGAGAGAGATGGGACTTGTGGACATGGATGAAGATTAGTCTGGTGTACACGAGGCCCTGCGTGCCTGTGGGCAGCGCTCCACAAAACGCACGCGCTGGCTTTTCCCAGTCTAGATCATGTTGAAATTACATACATCCGCATGTTCATGATATTTGATTTGGCTCACTTTGAGTCCGTAGAAGTCCCGGCCATGGCAGTGCTCGTGTTTCGTAACGTCCGTCTTGACCATCATTCGGTACGGGTACAGTCAAGACCGGTCCAACCTGCAACTTGATCAGAACGTTGCCAAGCACCCTAGGTACGCAGCGATCACATGGTCCTGAATTCCGATGGAACCTGATCATCCTCGGCTGTAGGTTGGTGGGGCAACAGTCTTGTGACGATCTGACGCTCATGCCGTTCAGTTGATCCATTGGGAGTTCCTACAGTTACCTCGGCTGCACCTCAATCATGTCGCTTACGATCGAGTCCACCGTCCAATTGACGTCAGGTGATTAGAGTTCCGAACGTGCCTCTCTCCGCCTGACTCGCAAGCAGGGCATGCGATGCCCCTTCTCGGGTTCGGCGTGTATCAGAATTACAACACACGACCGTCCGTTCTAGCGGCCTTTGCAGCCGGCTATCGGTACGCGATCGATGGCGCGAGGACGCGGGGCTGATCTGCTTCCAGCCACGTCGACTCGGCGCAGATGTACAAGAACGAAGCGGCGGTCGGCGAGGCGGTGAGAGAGAGCGGGCTCGCGCGGGGCGACGTGTTCATCAGTACGTCCCCTCGCAGTCGAAACGCCGCGATCGCTCACGCCTTTTTCAGCGACGAAATGCGCGAGCAAGTCGCACGGGTACGAAAGCACGCTGGCCGGCGTCGACGGTTCGCTGGCCAAGTTGGGTTTCGGTGAGCCGGTTCGGGTCCCTGCGCGCGTGACTCACGCGTGGACAGCGTACGTGGACCTGTTTCTGATCCACGATCCTCTTTCGGGGACGGAGCGACGGTTGGCGACGTACCGGGCGCTGCTCGAGGCGCAAAAGGCGGGCAAGATCAAGACGGTCGGGGTGTCCAACTAGTCGGTGGTTTCGGGACTCGCGCGTCGTGGGCTGATTTGCGTCTAGCGGTATCAAGCACCTTGAGGAAATAAAGGACGCGGGGCTACAGATGCCCGCCGTGAATCAAATCGAGGCATGTGTCGTTGTTTGTCGTTGTCGACATGAAGGCGACTTGTTTTGTGTAGCTCCACCCGTTGTGCCAGCAGCGACCGATCGTGGCATATTGTCGCGCCCACGACATCGTCGTGCAAGCGTATTGCCCGATTTTGCGCGGTCGATTGGATCATCCCGTCATTCAGACGATTGCGAAGAAGGTTTGAACTTTGAATTATGACTCTCAACACGCCGCTCCAACGCCCCCTCGTCTACAGCACGAAAGAGATCCCGCGCAGATACTTATCAGGTGGTCCTTGCAGAAGGGGTGCGTTTTTCATCTCGTCCGTTCAAGTGGCGGCATCGACGCGTTGCCCCAGATTCGTCCCACTTCCCAAGTCGGAGACGCCGAGCAGGATCAAATCGAATGCCGAGGTGTATGACTTTTCGCTGGGTTCGGAAGACGTCGCGTCCCTGGACGACATGGATCTGGGGGCAGCCGGCGCCATGAGCTGGAACCCGGTTGATGCGCCCTGATGTCCATCGTATAATTGCGTGGCGGTGATCAAGGTAAGGAGGTTTAATGTATCAATGTTGCGTAAAGGTTTATATTCATGTTGGTATCAGAGCTGTTTACGTGTCGTCAGTTCATGAGTAACACCTTGGTTGGTTGATGAAATACCGCCGAGGTTGTATATCAGCCGAGTTTTCTAGGTCGATGGTATCGAGAGTGAGCCGCGTGTGAGGACGTATCGCGTCAGGATCGTCCGTGAGACTGGATTGTGCCCCGTTTACGGTGCTCCGAGTCGCACTGCCGAATCTCGACAAGCACGTATCGGGCCGTGTGCATTGCGATGATAGTATCGCCGCCGAAGACGGTCTGTTTTCAGGACGGAGCATGTCCTCTCGCCGCAACTCATCTCGGAAACATGACGCTCGATATGGGCTTATGCGAGGCACATGCAAAGTCGTGATGCTCCTTGGACGTTCCGCTGCCGTCTAGTGCGACCGGGTGGTGGTGGTCGTCTGCCAGATCACGACGGCGGCCCCCCGGATGCTCGGGCCGGAGCCACGGAGGTCTAAAGTGGCGGTGCTTTGGGTTTGCTTCCGCCAGTCACGATGGACGCGTTGTCTCATTTCGGGGTGCTCGACGAGCTGATCCAGGTCGTCTACCAAGGATTCGAACGCTTCGTCGTCCTCTCCTCGGTCAACGACGCTGCGTGGACTCTGTACGTCGGACTGAAAGGCCCTGAAGGCAGATGGTGGCGGGGCGCGTGGTCGGCCGAGGACATCCAGCGGTTCATCGTTCGTCCCCAGAGGTCTTGACTGGCGAGTCGACGAGATGACGATGCATGCAGGGCTCGGCGTCCGCGCCGCTCTTGGAGAATTTTGCGCGTCACTTGTCTGGGGCGTGGGCGGGCGGTGAGATGTGCGTCGGGGACTGGGTGCCGGACGAGGGCGCCGAGATAAACGTGATTTCTGGTTTTGCTCGTCGGTGTTGGTTGAACGTCCGTTAGCTCACGTTGGGACCCACGTCGAAGAAGCCGGTGCGGGTTCCCTTGGTCGAGCTGTCTGCCAAGGAGGCCGCGTCGCATGCGACCACCGTCCTCAGCGCGGTACGACATGGATTTCGTTGGTAGAGCCCGTGATGACGATGGCCCAAGATTGCCCTTCAAGCACAATCGCGCAAGTGTCGATTGTATCCGCCGTCGTTTTCTGCTCAGGCTACTGTGGGGCCGTCTGCAGGTGCGTCCGACGTCGCACGCGCGTTTCAGAGATCAAACCCCCGTCCCCTCCCAAAAAAGCGCACGTTCCTGTGCCCGCGCCACCCGCCCAAGCTGTCAGCGAGACGGACGCCGCGCAACGTAAAATTAAATCGCTGGAGGCGGAGCTGGCGCACGCAAAGACCAAGTCGAAATCGCCTTCAAGCGAACCAGAGCCGAGTAGGTGACGGTGTTTGGACGGCGTTGCCCTGCTTGCTGACGGGCCACGCCACAGAGCGGTCGGCGACGCGACCACCCAAGGGGGCGTCGCTGGCCAATCCGCACAAGAAGGCGCGCAAGTATCGGGAGGTGGAGTTTGCGAGCGATGACGACTAGGCAATGCGTTTCCATCCAGGTGCTGCGGTGAGGGTTGATCGCAATTGTAGTATACTGCGTGCATCAGATCGGTCTGCGTGTGTCCGAGCCGAGACAGTGCCCGAAATGGGATGGTGTTACTACGGGGCTATGGCTCCACGTCCTCGACGTGTTCGAATACCCTTGACCAGAAACCACCATGTCCCACGCCCCCCCACCCCTGGACGATGCTCTGAGCGTACAGGCGATGTTTGCGCAGATACTGAGCGCTGTCGAGAAATCGGTGTGTGCTCTGCGGGTCTCAGCGCGTCGTTGTTCACCCGCCGTAGCAAGGGGAGATATCGCAACTTCGCCAAGAGTGCGCCGAGCTGCGGCTGGCGAACACGAGCCTCGAAAAGCAGGTCAAGGACGGGCTGCAGGTGCGTCGGTTGCGAGACGACGGTCGCCGCTAAAAGGACGTTAGAACAACGGCGGTCCTGCGACGCCGATCCCGGGGAGTCCCCAGCTGCGTGCCAAGTCGCCGTTTCTGTCGCCGCACCATATTCCCACGCTGTCCGCCGTCCCGCCTTCGTTGCTCGTGCCGTCCCCGCTCGGCGACCATGCCGTCACCCCCGTCGCGCTTTCCCGCGACATCCCCGGCTTCCATGTCGTCATCCCCGCCGGCGGCGCTGGCACCCGGCTCTGGCCCCTGTCCCGCGAGGAGCACCCCAAGTTCCTCCTCGACCTCACCCTCAAGGGCAGGTCTCTGATCCAGGCCACCTGGGACAGACTCCTCCCCCTCGCCTCGCCCCGACGCATGACCGTCGTCGCTGGCCCGGGACACGTCAAGTCCATACACGAGCAGCTCCCCGACCTCCTCCCCCACAACCTCTTTTGCGAGCCCGGCCCAAAGGAGTCCATGGCCGCCATCGGCCTCGCAGCCGCCGTCCTCGCCAAGCGCGACCCGAACGCGATCATTGGCTCCTTTGCCGCCGATCACATGATCTCCGGCGACGACGCGTTCCTCTCCGCGATCGCAGAGGCCGTCGAGGTCGCCAAAATGGACTATCTCGTCACCATCGGCATCGCCCCGTCCCACCCCTCCACCGGGTTCGGCTACATCCGTCTCGGCGACAAGCTGACCATCAAGCAGGCCCCCAACGCCCGCCTCGTCTCCAGCTTCAAGGAGAAGCCCGACGCCCGCACCGCCGCCGCCTACATCGGCACCGGCAACTACCGGTGGAACGCCGGCATGTTCGTGACCAAGGCGACGGTCCTCTTGGCCCTGTTGAAAGAGTACAAGCCCGACCTCCACGACGGACTGGAAAAGATCGCGAGCGTCTGGACGGACGAGGAAGCGCGTCGCGCGACCCTGGCGTCCGTCTGGCCTGGCCTCGAGAAAATCGCCATCGACCACGCGGTCGCGGAACCCGCGGCGGCCGAAGGCAAGGTGGCCGTCGTGCCCGCGACGTTTGGTACGTGCCCCGTGCTCCCCAAGGCACGCTTCTTTCATTCGGTTCATTAGGTTGGGACGACGTGGGCGACTTCTCTTCTCTGGCAGATCTCCTTCCTGCAGAAGCGAATCAACCTCGCGTGTTGGGCGATAGCAGCTTCGGTGCGTGGTCTCGTTCTCAGCACTGATGTCATCGCCGACGTGTTCTCTGCAGTCCTCACCGAGCAGGTCGCGGGTGGCATCGTCGTCCCTGGGTCCGGGCGGCTCATCACGTGTCTTGGGGTCGACGATCTGGTCATCGTCGACATGCCCGACACGCTTCTCGTCACGACGCGCGCGCGTTCTCAAGAGGTGAAACGCCTCGTGAAAAAGTGTCGCGACGCTGGATGGAAAACGTTGCTTTGAGCGCACTGACACTCTTTGAACGACATTTTTTTTTTGGTACAGTTCTTGCATTTCGGTCGCTATCATATCATTTCCTGTAGGGTATTTAATGTCATGTCGAACTGGATGTGCCCCATGTTTCAATGTGGACGGCATCGACCGAGGTGGTTCATTTCGCCGCTGGGGGCGGACGTTTCACTGCATGGGACTGCATCCGTCGCTGTTCGCAGATGTCCGGCGCGGACTGATTAAGAACCCCTCTGCTTCTGCGCCCGAAGCCCCAGCGTTCTTGATGGGCCACCACACGTCGGGCAGGCCGTGAATTCGCGCCCACGACGGTCTCCTTTCTCCACCTCGTCCGGACTACGTCCGTCCATGACAGATGTCAATCACGCTGGAATCCATCACCCTGATGCAAGATGGACGCGCGCGCCGTGTCTGGTTGTTCCTGGAACGATGAGTCGGGGATTAGTGACCATCGATGCGCACGCGTGCTTGAATCGAACAGCGCGAACGAGACCCTAGCGGACGCGCGCTCGGCCCCAACGTGTCTGCGGGCGCTGTTGTTCGAGCCTTGAAACGACCGAGGGTTGCGACCTGCGTGAGACCCCTCGAGTGGGCTCTCGACGGGCTCGTGACGTGGGCTTCATGTCCGTCGTGCGTCGACCCCAGGCATCGCGCGGGGTCGCCCCATTTCAAACGTGACCGGGGGATCCAGGATCTGGAACCGCGATCGAAGCTCTCGCACATGGCGTCGCGGCAGGAGGCTCTACGGAGACGTTCGACCGATGGAGATGGCGCGATGTGGTGGTGAACGTCTCGAACCTCGTTCCCTAGATGCTGCCAGTGCGGCGCCAGTGAGATAGGGGTTGGATTTACCGTGTGGACGATGACACATCCATGGTTCGTTCGCAGAGATAATCGTCATGGCGTCGGTACGCGTGCGCGTGGAGCGTTGTCCGTCCTGCGAGTCGCTGAGACCGTGTCAGCGAAGCGAGCGACGTTTGGATGATGGCAAGGCCATCATGACGGTCCAGGACCATATGTCCATCTCCGCGAGTCGCGAGTCGCGACGAGTCGATCCGTGCACGTTGCTTACGACTCGGCTTGGGAATGGAAAGCGGCGGACGTTGGCGACCATTGAAATGCTGATCCGAATGACGACACGCGTTGTCGTAAGAAATAACGAGACAGCGAACCTACGCTTGTAGACGGCAGTGAGCGCGGCGCAGTGAACGCAACCAGAACGACGTACTGTCATTCACCCTGGCGTGAGTCAAGGCTGAACACGAACGTGGCCAGAATGCGTCCACGCTGTACAAAGTTGATGAAGAGTCCTTCACGGACAGCTGCAAGAACAGATCGCAGTGCAGATTTCTTCTGGTCGCTCCAACGATCTGAAGGCTGCGACTCGGGCGTGAATGGCTGGAACGTGAACTGGCGAAGCCGCACAACAGAACAGCCGACGCAAGACAACCAGAGCCGTTCGCATCGCCAAAAAAAAGAGTGAACTGGAGGTCGTTATTAGCACCAAGCGCACGCCACACAGCAGAAGAATCTACGACTACGTCAGCGCCCGAATCTTCTTCCGCATCTCTTCCGTCCGACCACTCCCCCGTCCCTCGGCGCGCCCAAACACGACGACCTTGCCCGACTCGCCAGCCCGGCCTGCTCTCCCCGCACGGTGTAGGAAATCGATCATGTTCCGGGGTTCGTCGACGATGAACACATGTTTGATCTCCGGGCTAAAGTCGAGGCCGCGCGAGAGGAGGGACGTCGTGACGAGGACGTGAGGGGTGATGGCAGGATTCGAAAGACCCGCTTTCGAAACGGGAGGTCGAGCACCCGACGATGCGCTCGACTTCAAAAAGCCGTCCAGGTGGTGGTTGTTTCCCCTCATGCGTGCGTCCGCGTCGCCCGTCAGCGCAACACAAGCGACGCCACGGCCACCGAGAAAGGCCGTGAGCTGCCTCACTTTACTTCTCTTGTTACAAAAGACGATGATTTTGGACAGTTTGGTAGGACTGCCCATGGGGAGAGCGCTCTTGGCATGCGCGAGAGCATCCTCTGCCCACACGCGCCGAATACGGTGTTCAATATCCGCATCCTTGTTCCCGCCCGTCCATTTGGCGTGTTCCGTGCGTAAAGTACCGGGCAGGTGGTGTAGTTTGGGGGACGCAAGGCGGACTAGCGAGGGATGGTAGGACGACAGATAATTACTGAGTGAATTTGGTATAGTAGCACTGGTAAGCAGTAGATGGAAGGGGTATGACATCGGTTGTGGTGATTCGGGAGTCGGCCTTTCGTTCAACGAGATGGGGGAGATGGGGAGAGCGGCAACGGGCTGTCCCTTTGCAGCAGCGATGTCAGCCAACAGCTGCCGGGTCGAGGCCTCAAAGTCGGGGTCTAGGCATTCAAAAATTCAGTCGGAGCACGTAGCACGCAGGGGATTGAACATACCAAAGAGAACATCCGCTTCATCAATAATAACCCATTCAACGTTCTCCAAGCCCACTTCAGGCTCGTCTACCCAAAACTTCCGCCCGGGGGTGGCACTTTCCTCGGTCTTTTTCGACCCAGCTCTTTGTGCCTTTTCTTGTGCTCTTTGTTCCCAGTTCCAACCTTTGCCTTTCTCGAGCTCCAAAAGTTTCATGGGTGTTCCAACAAGTATATCCACGTCGCGGGATGAGCGACCTCCGCTACCAACTGTGACGTCCCTAGTGTCGCTGTTATCGAATACGACATCCATGGTCGTCTTCATCTTCGACGCCGTTCCATTGTTCTTGGTGGTACTCTGCGTATTCGCTCTGGATGCGCACAGTATGCGAAGCTTGATAATGTGCGAAAGCTTTTTCGCAAATCCTGCCAGTTGTCTCGATAGTTCGTGCGTCGGCGCGAGTACCAGAGCCCGTGGGTTGAGTGGCCGGGATGACGACCTGGCCGAGGAGCCGGAACGTTCATGCTCCGTGCGCTTCAAGTCCTGCAGGAGCGGCAAAAGGTACGCCATCGACTTTCCAGATCCCGTCTCGCTCGCCAGAAGATACTCCCTCCATTTCGATTCTCCATCTGGCCCCTTCATCAAATGCTTCAACGACAGCGCCTGAATTGCAGTTGGGGTGGCATCTTGACCCAAAGTCTCCTTGACGCTCTGGAGGAGGCCGGGAAGCAGTGGGGGTGAGGCAAAGTCGTTTGGAAGATTCGCCGATGGGGTTGCCGTGGAAAGGTCAAACTGTTCCTTCAACGGGTTCAGGCGTGGTTGCCTGGGCTGTCTACCGCTGTGCGGAGCGACGTCTCGCGCAAACGACGAACGGGGTGCGACGTGCAGCGACCCAAGCTTCTTGGCTTTTCCCGAGGGCTGCAACGACTTTGCGAGACGGCCCTTTGACGACGGCGCTACCATCCACTGACATGAGCACGAACTCGACGTTGGGCGAACAAACTGACCAGTCGTCGTGCCATGCTTCTTGGCGACTCTCCGGATGGCTGTCCGGAACGCGGTGGAAGCCATGCAAGTCGCGTTGCTCACATTGCACAGGGCGATGTCGGCGTTTTTCAGAGTCCGCGAATCTCCTTCACTTTCCTAATGGAGCGACGCGTCTGTCGTTCCGAAGGTCCGTTGAACAGCTCGACCGGCCTCGCGAGACAAGCCTGGTTTCCGCTCATCCTGCACAAGTCGTCGTGGAGACCTGGCCCACGAAGTCTAGAATTACATCTGAGACGTGCACGTCTAGACTTGGTCACTGCAGGACTGGCCCTGCTTTTTGCATACAACCGTCACGGAGATGGTCGCGTGACGGAGAGTAAAACGTTTCACAAAGGTGAGGAGATACTCTAGACAGTTCTAGACGGTGAGCGCTATAATTTAGCAGGGCTACCCTGGTGGTATCGTTCGGTGCATGTTAGTACCCAATGGGCCTATCAAGAGTGACTAGCGTGGTCGAGTCCTTCGTGATCGCTCTGTGTATCCGATACTTCTTTGCACCAGTGTCGAGCTCCAGGACTTTGGGCAACTCGCGATCAGGTGAGTGAGTCGACATCGCATGCGATGACTGCGTTATAGTAAAATTTTTGAATTGATCCTAGAACGCTCGTTCTCAGCTCTAACGCCGACCCTATGAAAGGCACCCCCAGTCCATAAGGAACAATCAGAAACCGAGCTCGCGCACAAAACCCGGCGAGGGGTGAACCTCCTATCACTCAAACGCTCCCCGTTTCTCAGTCTTCCTTCTTCTATATACCCTAAATGATTTGATGCGCATGCACTCTTTTTTCTCGCTAAGTCCACTCCCGCACCTTTTTGCTCTCTTTCCCCCCAGGTCGTCAGCATCGTCCCCCAAACGGGCGTCTGATTCCAAGTCGATCGGCGGTCAGACGCGGGTATTCCCGACCGCCATAACAGCGCGACGACTTCCACATCAGAACGCCGCGAAGTTGCGGCGGTTGACAGTGACCCATTCAGTTGGGGACGCGGGGACTTTGTAAACGCGATTCCTTTTCGGTCTCCCGAACCGTTCGTAGGTTTGGGGCGCCCCTACGCCGTATTCAATCGTGGGGGAGCGATTTCAGCGGGTCTCCTGTGTTGACTCATCGGACGCGTACGAGTTGACGTATAGAACCCCCAAGCTCTCCGTTCTTTTTGGATGTCATTGAACCTTGTCTATAGAACCCGTATTCAGTCCGACCAACACGCTGTACGAACGTGAGCTTGCCTTTTCGCTTCACGTGTCGTCTCGCACCCATCCCATCTCGGCCAGTCCCAAGTGCCGATGCCAACCGTCGCGTCCACCGAGGGGGAGTTGAGCCGCCGGTACAAAGAAGTAAAGAAGCCTGTCAAATAAGTGATGTCGTTATCATTGTCGTATCCTAACGCCGCCCATTTATGAACATAAATCCTCATCAAGCGAGGTTGATCATGACCAGATAATCGAGAAGCACACCAACTACGGCACTTGGGGGTCTCCGCTATTCCCTACATGGGACCACCCCGCGTTTGTGTAAAAAAAAGGGTGTCTAAAGAGCCTGTTGCGAACAAGGAGCGCCCTAGGAGGGCCATCTCAGGGACGAGATTGCTCAGGCGTTTCCGTTCGGGCTATTCCTTGCCTCTTTTTGTCTTGCTCGGATTCGCACTCGGCTTTTGCCAAAACATTTGTCTCCTCAGGTGCTCCATCGGCACGATCGAGGGGGCGCTATGACGTACCTTTGTCCCGTCTTGGTCCCAAACTTGCCCCCGACATCCTGGGCGAGTCCCAGCGGGGATAACGACCGTGGGGTGAGAAACACGGGTTAAAGAGCGTACCCGGATGCTCGTTTTCGTGGTCGCCAAGCACGGAGCGTCTAGAGTGATCCCGCCTGACGAGCCATGACGCGTCCATGGTGCTTGCTTCAACATGTCAGCACATGGCGGTGTATGTCCCTCAGTGCCTGCCGCGCTGGTTGAACGTTGTTTCAATCCCCTTTTTTTTCTGACCTGTCTCAATCGACGCCAAAGCCAGCGCGCGGAAAGCGGCAGCATTCCGCACGACACGCACGACGTCGACGCCTTTGAACGACGAACGGAAAAGAAAAGAAAAAGAAAAAAGACGCATGGACGCCACGGACCGCAGCACACAAAAGGCGCCGCCCAGTGCGCAGTGCGTGTTGCGCACCGAAAAAAAAGAAAGGCAGAGTTTCCCCTTTGTTTGGTCGACGCACGCAAGACCCGCCTCGACGGACCCAGTCCAGCCAAGCCCCCTTGCATAGGGTGCGTGCCCGGAACCTACCGGGTGGATCTTTGTCGATGATCGCTGGAAGTCACCCGATCGTGGAGCCAGCGACCACACGGACAAACGAGGACATACCCGTGCCCTCTGTTCAGAGGTGGTTCAGCCCTTGGGGCGATCGGTGGTTGGAGTCCAAAACGTTGGCTCCCGGGTCGACCATGGCAAGGGGATGGTAAAAAAATTATTCGTTCATTTCCGCGAGGCCATCAGTCCCATGGTGAAATAAACAGGTCTGACCTCTTTTCCCTCGGTTCGACCCGTGCTCTTCGCAATGGACGGGTGGATGATGAATGAACGGCAGCGATCAGTCCCCCCTGGTGAACAATTTTTCGAACGCATCGTCGTCGGACATCTGAGCGGGAATGGTGTCAACGCGTCCAGGTTCGAGGGGTAACCTTCCATTAATTGCGGGAAAGACCAGGGATCCGACGTACGACGATAGGAAACCACGGGGAAGGCTCAAGGCAACCACGGAAGAACCCCCTCTTGATGCTATAAACGAGGAGATTACTAGAGGAGCCAGGAGTGTGCACCCTGAATGACTGTCGCTTCCGTGCGCATCTGTCACTATAATGAAGGCGTTGGCTACTTTTTAGAGACAGATCGGTGGCGGCCTGCAAGACAGGAGACCACCCTAACCTTGTCTCCCTTGGAAATTCCTCCTCGCAGGGCTCGGAGATGAAAATGACCGCCAGGCAGCTTCCCTGGGTCGACAAGAGTCGAGGGACGTTGGTAGGTAATTCTGCGACCGTAAGCCTGCATCGGGGCATCACAAGCTACGCGCCGTGATTAGAAATGGAAGACCATCATAGTGGACACACACTATACAGACGTTTAGTGCCCATCAGAAGGGGGAGGGAAGCAAGCAAACAACATGCGCACGCATACCCAAGTATCTCAGCACCGAGACGGTGGCGTGCATTGTCCCCGGCGTGGTGAACAACATCCTACGCCGTGCCCGTGAGATGACAGCAGGCGCACGGTGCGCTTCGCGCATCCGCGCTCAAGTCAAAAGGATGTCACAGTGACGGTCTAGTACCTCCGTCTATTATGGTTAGTGAGTCACACGTCAGCATGCATCACCAATATACAGATGTCGGACACAGCCTGTGAAATACATGTTAGCGACACGGGCTTAGTACCTCGCCTGGCCGATACTCCGGCCGCCTAAATCTGGATGCGACTTGATCTTAAACTTTCTCCACCACCAAGACCCTGCTTCCAGGTTCCACATGGCGTACGCCATGCACGACTATGCGGCCTGCAAATAAAATTACGTTTATTGGGTCGGCGGTGATATCTATGTATGAGACAGGACAAGTCGTGAAAGGGTTCTTGTCACATCACTCAAACACATCCCAGGGAAGGGGACCCTGGTAGATGTGTCTGGGATCGTCCGGACACCACTCGAGCAGGCCACGCAGTTCCGGCGCGGATGCGTGGTAGGAATGAAATCGTATGAAGGGGTTCCTACCCCGCCGTTTGAAAAGGAGGAAATCATGACAACCATAAGCGTCAAGGGTATACGGCTGATAGCCGTTTTTGAGCTATATGGGATCGCAGCAAGCGTCGGAATTAGCGTGAATCCTAGGATGGTTTGGATCCAACCCTTACCTCGCCCTGGCGAGCCGTGATGGCTTCATCATCTGTGGCAGGAGGTTCGAGACCAACATACTCAAATAGCGCGGCCGGGAATCTGATGGCCACACGATGTAGTTCTTCAAATCGTCGCCGCTTCATCTCGTATCCAACCACGGTAATTTGGGTCGGGTATCTCCCAGTGACCTCATGAAACCGTGCGATAGAGAACAATATGTTCTGATAAGAATCGAGGGCGTACGTCTCCGTCGTGGCCCGCAAAAATGGGGTGCTCGCACCGTTTGCCGTAATACGAAACAGATCCATCGTCGACGCGAGCCGCATGTACGACTCGGCTTCGGTCATCGTTGATTGAAGTTTCGTTTGTCCGCTATGGTGTGTGAGCGTCCGACCAGGGGCGCACAGGCGTCGACACGGGGCCTTACCCACTAAACACCAACAACGACTGGTCATCTCGCAGCGCGAGACGTGCTCTGGCACCAGAAGGTCAACCAAGGGCAAACCGATGCCATGGCCACGCACCCGTGCTGAATGTGATCGACGAACGCAGCCACTCTGCCACCACCTCTCTGGTACGCCTCGAGCGTCCACCTGTCCTCATTAAACGCCTCCTCCGGCCTGGATCCCGTCCAAATAGCGTGCCCGGGGACGACGATGAGGTGCGACAGACGCTCGAGCGACGCGTCGCGCTGTATCGTGGCGAGGATGCTGCCTGGCGGTGCATAGCCTGCGAGCCCCACGCCATGGAGCGCCGACGGGGACGGGGACGAGAAGATGAACGCGAGGTTGTAGAAGAAAGAGACGCAGCCGAACGCAGCCAGGAGCGACACGCCGAGGTTGGTCAGTCTCGAGCGGGCGCTGAGCGATCGCACGGCCGCACGATAGTCAAACGGGCGCGCGCGGGCGTTCCTCACGTTGGAATGGAAAGGGCCGCGCGGGCTGGAGCTGATGGCGGGTGTCGGGAGCATCGCTGAGCGCGACGTTGATGGTCGTGGTTGGCTGGCATGTCCGAAAGAGGAAGGAAGACGATTCAGACTCGCGGGAGAAGGGGGCCGGTCAAGGAGCTCCTCCGAGTCGTCGTCTTGTAAAATACTTACGGTCGGTTGAGAGTCCGGGCACGTCCCAACCCCGACCGGATCATACGACCATCCACTTGGGCCCGCGATGATGCTCTTATAAATGGCCTTTGCTCTGGCGCTGTGGCGGTCCCGGTATAGCCAAGTTGCACTCCCAAAAATACGCAGGTCGACCCCTCTAACCCCGAAGCTTCATAACTCGGTCAACTCGTGCCGGCAGCTCGCAAACACAAGGCAAGTCGGTATTGAATCCCATCGGTACGTCCACGTCCCCATGGGCGTTAAGTATTTCTCGAGTACTACATGTCGCAAGGCCACAAAAATTGAAAGGGTAGGATAGACGAAAAGCAAAGCGAAACAGACTACGACGCGTATTTTTAAGGCTGGGTGGGGTGGGTATTCACGCAGGCTCGATCGCCTGACGCCGCGTCAAGTGTCCGTGCCATTGGAGCGTGTCGACAGCACATTCTGCAAACGGCCCTCGGTATCTCTGGTCGTCGGAGCCTGCCGACGGCATCAGTCCCTGCGCGCACACCGCAGGGCGCGCCTCACCGAGCCTCTGCAACGCATCAAACATGTCATTTTCCAACGGCACGACAGGCCAGTGGTGGGTGGGGGTTACAGTGCCGCTTACGCGGACTTGGTTTGTGGATTTGTCGCCTATGTACAGGTGGGTCAGAGAAGCACGAACGCAGTCGACGAGCGATGCGTACAGTGTCGTCCGTAATAATCGCCATCGATGGCGTCGACGGACGCGAGATGAATCTGGCCGCCGAGGTGGCTTTCCCGTAGTGCTCGCCGGGCACTTCCGTAGATTTGATACGGACCAGCGGTTCGGACACGGCTTCGGGGAGGCGATGCATCAAAGACAACTGGCAGTAAGGAGAATCAGGTACATTGAGTCTCAGAAAAACGACAATGACAACTTACATTGATGCTGTTCCTCGGTCAAATTAGCTTGTTTGAAATTATGGATCGGTCCAGAAAACGAGGGCATAAAATGATCCTGAGCATATCTTGAACGTTGCAAATGAACATGTTCCTTGGGAATTACGTTTTGTACTTGTTCGCCAGATGATGGCGCATAATATACGGATCCTCCAGAAGCATGGAATGGATGTTGGACGTCTACGCCTTGTGTGGCGAATGAAGTTGGGTCATCCGCAGCGG
Source organism: Afroboletus lepidellus (assembly GCA_038094355.1). Taxonomy (NCBI): domain Eukaryota; kingdom Fungi; phylum Basidiomycota; class Agaricomycetes; order Boletales; family Boletaceae; genus Afroboletus; species Afroboletus lepidellus. The sequence continues at coordinate 10,139 of JBBPUA010000185.1, read as the reverse complement.
AAATGGGTGAGGGAACGACAGGTTCGTTTGGCGAGTGTGAATGATCAGAGGTGTGGTTGTAGTTGTGGGGGTATGCGAGAAACGAGTCGAGCAGGTCGCCCGGAAAGAACGTCGCAAAAGAACTTTGGGATGCTACGGCCGCTGGAGACCCCGAGTCGCTCGTTGAAGAACAGAAACGGTCAGACGGCGAAGAAGCCGATAGGACGTCCGAGCTAGCTCCGGGAGGCCCGGTCGCCCAATGGCAGTCCCCCTCGGGTTGTTGATCAATTGGCACATGATCCGCGGCGTTGTATGGCTTCGGAGACGGCGATGTTGCAGGGTGAGGGGGCGTAGGGATCAGCACCGGCCCCCGATCTTCAGAATCCGAGCTTCGCTCGACCGTCGTGGTCGACAATGTCGGCACCACCATACCCATTCCGGATGGCCTGGAGGGCCGAATCACAAACACGCACTCTTTCCCACGTGCCTGGCATTTGCTGCATGGCCGCTGCAAATCACACTTCACTTTGGAATCGGAACAAGCCTGGCAGGACCGTCGCCTCGTGCGGTTAGCATGGGATCTAGAATCGCGCGTGAATAGCGGCATCACGAAAACAAGCGCAAGGGGGCGAAGAAGATGATCGAGAAAAGACAAGACACCCACGAATCACCACATGTTTTCTTATGTCGCGTCAGCAGATCGCTACGAGTGAACTGCGCATCGCAAGTCTGTCAGGGTAAAACGCTCAACATGCAGCGCGGATGGGATTCCTGTAGTGGCTTACATCACACCGATGGGACCTGTCTCCGGTGTCTGTATGGTTCACACACTCAGTCTCGGTGTCTCTACTCATGGGTGGGGACGATCACTACTTACGGGTACGCATGTGGCGATTCAGATGGGTCGTACGGGTGAATTTTGCGGGGCAATGCGGACAGAGTTTCGTCTGGGGAAGGACAGGTACATTGCCCTTGTGCGACCGCATCTTAGACACGGCGCCGTCCTTTCTGTACTCGATGACATTCCGGACTGGTGGTATAGTAACAGAAGAGGGTGTGGGATCCGTGCGTTGGCGAGAGGAAGCTGACCCGCAGGCCATGGTGGTATGCAGGGGGGATGGGGCCGAGAAGGTCGAGCACTCGAAATTCAATCAAAGGACATGTTTAAGCTGGAAACGCTTTATACAAGCTCTTTAAACCCTGCAACTCCGATAGCAAACGCATATGCAATGACCGAGGCAATACGAACCTAAATGTGATTTTGCGATGCGGCAATTTATTTTACCCGAAAAGGGCATGATGATAAGTCGGCCAACAGCAACCGATCTGATGATATCGTCCTTGAGATGAATTTTAAAGTTGCTGTGAAATTCTTACCGAGAATCTTATGTTTCTATGGCCATGTCACCATCGAGCCCGCTGAGCCTGCAAGAGCGTGATCACTGCGTGGCGACTCGCCGACACCATGCCTTTGTCGGGTTGATTCATGAGATTACCAGATTACCAATCTGAGATCTCTTCCGCAACTCTAAAAGTCCGCGTGTTGAGGGAAAAAAAAAACAAAAACAAAAACACACCTAACCGCTCAGGTCACGGAGCGTGCTGATCGACATGCCCGGACAGCCCTAAATCAAATACCTGTCTGACCCCTCCTGAGAATAAAGTCCACGATATTGACATAGACATGCTGCCAACCGCGGCCACGGTTACGTCTAAGTTTACCAGGTATTGCCGAAAGACACAATCCAAATCCATCCTGCCTAACCCTTTCAACCCGCGGCAAGGTCTTCCGCCTTCCTTGCCGCCTCATGCTTATGGCTGAAACTCCTGCTCTATTGCCCATTGCACAGCTTGTTCCACATCCTCGACCTCGTGTGTTGGGCGGTGGCTTGGCGGTCCCTGAAGAGGGTCGTAAACACCGGTCCTGACGAGTATGGACTTCCATCGTGCGGCATTCGCCCCTGCAATATCGGACTCTGGGTTGTCTGAGGAGCACCATGTCAATTCGTTGCCACTCCTGATCAGTGGCGCTTACCTCCAACCATGTACCTGGCAGGCAAATTATGCAATTGTTGTCAGTTTGTGGCGGCCAACAGAGTGCTTGTTTGTCACTGACACCGAGTCAAGAGAGGAATTTTCTGGGAGTTGTCCCCGCAACACCTCCCCCGCGAATTTGTAGGTCGCTTCCGTGGGTTTGCCAAATTGGGTATACGGATATGGCGCTCCGGTTAATGACTGCGGAAATTTCATCTCATCGTTGTCTCTGGGAGATACCGAGTACATACCTTGAACACGCTTTGAAAAGCTTCTCTGAACGCTCCTTGACCAAGTCGTGGTTTATCAAAGTCCGATTTCCATATGAGATCTGGATTGCAGAAAACGAGGTCGACTGTCCTTGGTGGTGGTGTGTGAGCTCCTAAGTAGGGACCGCCCACAACGCCGCCTGATTGGATCAAATCACACATCACTTGGATATCAAGAAACCAGTTTCGAGGATCATGAAATACAAGGATAGCGGCGATGTGTGTGGTGGAGAAATCGACTGTCTAGTGGGCGCCAGATTCCGCCTGATTAAAGAATTGATCGGAGTCCAAGCAAGCGAACTAACCTTGGCTGACTCCCGCTCTTCAACCGTAAGATCGTGAAATGGGCCTACACTATTGCCTGTTTGAGAAGCTACTGTGAAACGGTGGCGAGTGACTTACGACCTATTCCAAGCAAGTACGTCGAGGGTAGTGTAAACATGCTTGAACCCGTAGCTGGTTTCACGATCAGAGATCCGTGTCAGCCTGGCGAGGCGGAGAAACATATCAACTCGCTACCCTTCGGCAACCATACGGAGGGTGTTGCCTTTGCCGCCGAGCACAAGGACGGGCAGATCAGCATACTTGTGCACAACAGACTTTAGTACCGTGTGCGCCTGGACATATCGTTCCGGATCGATCTAAGCGGGGATGTTTTTCAGCCAAAGGGATAAGACATCTCGCACCGCGGATCTTACATTGATTCCCAGCTGTTGACTGAGTTTGTGGCAGCGGGATGACTCGCTCACGCCACCGCCGTTCGTTAGCTGTAGAATGATTGAGTTTGATGGGAAGTGGAAAACATGAGGTGTCATTCACTAAGAGGTAAGGTATTTTACTTTGGGAAGCGATTAGGACAAGCGGGAGACGGTGGAGCGGGAAAAAAGACATACCTGCCGAAACGATTGTTGCCGTCCAGGATCGACAAGGCACGTCTTGCAGCAGGGAGGGCGTTGGCACCACGAACGAGGACGCCATCCTAGGATGGGTGGGAAGTCAGTCGGACCAGGGCACGTCCGGAAGCCAAGAAAACCTGAACATGTCACGGACGATATCGAACACGAACGCCAACGGCGAGGCAGCCTTGTGAGCTTTGAAACGGGATCGGTATGAGAACCAAGTGAAACATAATAGAGGATAGCACGCGTTGTGGAGACTGACCTGTGCGATGTCGTACAAAAGAGTTGATTGGAGCGACATTGACGTACTTTGAGCACATGTACCTCTGTGAACACAGGGTGCTTAGCTGGCGCATCATGGATTGATTCTAGACTTCTCGGTATGTTGCGTGAGAGTCAAGAAAAACGCGGAGTGCGACCTGCAGAGCAGGTTCATGAAAGAAATGAGTGACGAGCATAAACCACGGACGAGAAAGAAGTGACTGGATACGCGGCGGGGCCCTGAGAGTGAAACGAAGAGAGTTTTGGGCCACGTTTGTGTTGCGCGTGGCCAACGGCAGGCTGCTGGAACGACGCCCTTGCCGCAGTACGGTCTGGTTTGCTTCGGCGGAAACCGACGCCGCCTCGGAGAAAAGGGCAACGTTCCGTGGTACCGAATTACATAAGCTTCGACGAGATCGACACGACGGGGCCGGCTGGAAGTTCTGCTCGCCGTGTCACCTAATTAATGTGAAACGTGTCCTAGCACAACGCCAGAGACAGCTCACGACTCGGGGAACCATCTCTTCCATTCGAGACGTACTTCCATTCCGACGTCTGGTGACCAAGACGGCGTTCATACACTGGTTGCAATCGCTCCAGACCTGTTTTTTTATCTACAACGGCTCGCGACTATCTCTACGTTGCACTTGGAACCTAGGTCTGTCTGGTACCTGAACTGTAATTGACTGGAAACGTCCAGACTTTGCCTTTGATGGTCACCCGTTCACTTTGGTTCGCTTTCTGGCCAGACCAACATCGATCGCAGACGCCGCGGCCGAACCGTTCAAGGGGGACGGAAATCACATACACGGTCCATGACACCATGCCATCACATTTCGCCCAACATCACCGCAACTTTCGCACGCAACCTGCGACTCAGAGGTAGGCTTGACGAATGCAAAGCAAACTCACTGACAGTGTTCAATTAATCATGGGAGATGTGATGTCCAGGCTACCTGATTAGGCCTATTCGCCAGGGTATGGTCCTCGTGCGCAGCCACCACTGATCTAGATTCGTGCCCACACCCGTACCCAAGGACGCTAGACTCCTTTCCTGTCGGTGGAACGAACCAAATTTATCACCCACACCTCAAAATGGCTAGCGCAAGGTCCAAGAGTGACCGAGGTCTGTGTATAGCCACCATGCTTTATCTGCTACCTCCATCATCATGGCCACACCAGCATTTCCTCGGCTTGCGGTCATCGCAGCCGGAGAAATGGGCTCCGCGGTGGCCAAGAAACTCACCAGGGCTGGTTGCAAGGTGTACACCCATCTGGACGGACGTTCCGAAGTGACACGTCAGCGCGCCAAAGACGCAGGGATGCTCGACGCACCTCTGGAGGACATCGTAGTCCAGGCGGACTGGCTACTGAGTATAGTCCCCCCTCGAGACGCGGTTGCGCTTGCTGAAAAGGTTCGGGAGGCCGTGTCAAACCACGGGAGACGAGCCAACTGCGGACCACTCGTGTTCGCGGACTGTAACGCTGTCAACCCAGAGACGGTGAAACGTATCGCTGGGATCTTGACAGGTACTGGGATCAAGTTTGTGGATGCCAGTATTATTGGAGGTCCCCCAAGGGATGGGTATGACCCCATGTTCTATGCGTCAGCTGCATTGGAGGACAGAGATGTGCTTGATGCCTTTGAGGCGCTGTCCATGTACGGGCTCAAGGTTTCGCCATTGACAGGAGAGGGTGCGGGCGTGGGAGATGCAAGTGCACTCAAGATGTCGTATGCGGTGAGCAGTTTAGCATCTCAAGCGCGGAGCAAAGTCTAAGCGACGTATAGGGAATCACAAAGGGAACAACTGGGCTGTATACTGCGATGATCTTGGGTAAGCCAACCCGGGACAATGCGGAGCAGGTGCTAACACTCGTTTGAGCTGCTCATGCGTCATCACCAGCGACTGCCGAGGCACTCATGAAAGAGCTCGGGCTGTCGCAGCCAGCAATGCTCGATCGACTGGTGGTGTCTGTGCCGCGAATGCTTCCTAAAGCATACCGATGGACCGGAGAGATGGAAGAGATTGGAGAATTCGTGGGCGATAAAGAAGGAGACATTTACAGAGGACTGGCGAGGTTATACGAACGGATCGAGCAATCGCTGGACGGGGACCAAGCGGACGTCGAGGTACTGAGAAAGTTTGCAGAAGATGCAAAGAAGATGCAGGGGGGAGATGGCTAGGAACCCAGTTGACGGGTTGTAGCAGTCCTTCGCTCGGCAAACATACACAACCGCGCGTCTTTTTCATTTTAGCACGTCAATCAGCATGTTTCAATGAGAGTCTTCGGTCTCGACGGTGTCGCTACGTGTTTCAGACATGGAAGTGGTTGCAATAGGCCACTTCCTCGCTGGTGGAAGGGTTCTGGGCCAGTTACCCGAGCAGTAAGCGAAGTTGCATACGGCGTTACCAAATGTAATTACGGGAATGTTCACTCGAACGAGGTAGCCTATCTGCACCCAAAGCTCGCCTTCTACTGCAAATTTTCAGCGTTTGAGTTTGGCGTTTCGTCGGTACCCCGCCCGGCCGGTCCACCACTCCGTCGCCATCCCTTCGACGACGACGACGACGTCTTGTATTTTACCCTTGGGACACCATAGTCTGCTCTTTACTTTTCTTCCTCTGCTCCGGATCCCCGCCAAGACGCCAAAACGACGCTCAAATGGCCACCGCCGAGTCGGATAAGCCCCTCGATCTCCCTTCATCTCCTCCCAACTCCACCGAGCCGTCGCTGGCCAAGTCAACCGATGCAGCCTCCAACGCCTCCAACGACGCTTCTGCTCTACCTACGGTAGTAGTACCGCAGGTAAACGTGAACGGAGAGCCATTGCGGAGTCCACGTCCGTCGGGGACATTCACGCCTTCCTGCGATCCGGACAGCGCGACGTGGGGCGCGAACTTTTGGGTTACATTGGTCGATCCACAGGTGCGTTGTCCTCGTTCTTCGCGTCGTCGATGACCAGTACGATCGTACTTGTTTCAAGACCAGCACGACGTTCTTTGCGTGTCCAGCGACGGGCCAGGTTAGCTGGGACCCTCCGGTGGGCACCTTTGTGTGAGTCGTCCTTGTCCCCAATTTCCAATCCTGTATCTCAGTGTGTGTTCCAGTCTTCCTCCTAGCGACGACGGCGAATGGTGGGAGCTCAGTGACGATTCGCGCGGTGGACTCCCGTATTATTATCAAACTAAAACAGGGGAGACCGTCTGGGAACGCCCAAACGGATTCGTCATTCCCCTGACTGTCATCCAGGTAGCTTTTTCGTTCTTCCTTCGCTGACGACATGCGCTGACTGTAGTGTATTAGCAAACAGCCTTGGGCCGCCGTCTCTCCCAGACCGGCATGCGCAAAAAGGCTTCTGTGAGCAACCAAGCCGCGACCCCCGACCGCCAAGCCCATCGCAGGGCTCGGGCCCAGACCGGTGGCGTTGACAAGGATACCCGCCATGTCTCGTTGCGATCTGGCGACGTAGATCTTCAATCTCGACCTTCATATTCCTCGACGCGCAGTTCTCCGGGCCGGATCGCCTTGTCGACGAGCGCGAGTTCACCCAAGCGACAAACCCAGCAATCACCCCCCGTTAGACGTTCCTTTACCAACGACCAACATGGCCAAGCCAACGGGACGAGCCGTAGTTGGTCGAACGGCTTACATACCCATCTCCCTCCCATCCCCGCATCCCCCTACGCATCCGAACCTTCTACCCCCGCCACGTCCCAAAAGTCGATATCACTCCACTCTGTAAATGGCAAGTCGACTCCCAAGGAAGAGAAACAACGTCAGAATGGTGGCAACAGTGGTGCCATGACCGACACCGAGGACGGGTTGCTATCACGATCGCGATCCAAATCTTCTTCATACGTGCCTTATCGGTCGCCAGTACCGCAAAGTTTGAATGCCGCGGTGGAGATGCTCTCTCTATCGGAGAGGAGATCTACGTCAGATCATGGGCACCCCATGGCACTGCGTCCAGGGGCCGCGGAGAGCAAGCCACGTCCAAGCACAAGCAGTTCCACTGGTTCAAAGTCCAAAGAGAAGCGTGACGTCACCCAGACCCCTACGAAGAGCCTATATAGTTCTCATGGCGCCTTCTGGATGACGCGTAGCACCTCCACTCCACCCACTGTGAATGGAAAGACCATCAGTAAACCCATCCCCAACGAAGGTCAGTCGAGTTCGTCGACAAGTGTGACATTCCTAATTAGGCTCGGCAGAGGCTTCGTTGGAGATGAGTCCACTCAAGAACCGATCGACCGGCAAGCCTATCCCGGTCTCGGCCTCGGAATCTCCTCCACCTTCTCAACCCACGACAGCGCTCCCCTCAGGGTCTGTATATCTGTCACTCCACCCGAAGTTTCGGTTGATGACAGTCTTCCAGAACACATCCTGTGCTTCCTCAGGACCTGGCTTCGGACATTCAACAGTTCGTGGAGTCGGATTACGCCAGGCAGTACTTTTCTACGCACCGCAGAGGGTTCATATTCCGTCGCAAGGTTCCCGTGGCGCAGATGATGACATGGCAAAAGACACCGCTTACCTCGCCTCTCCTCACCCTAAATCGCCCGCTTAAAGTGGAGGCGGTCAAAATCTTCAAGGTGATCCAACACATCATGGGCGACCGCGAGCGGGAGAAGCCGGCAGGCATACCCGTGCATAATGGGTCGACGACGTCACTTCCTACATACTCGGTGGGTCTCCTCGAGGAAGAACGGTGGCTATTGGGGGAAGGCCTCGCCCACGGGGAACTACGAGACGAGATATATTGCCAGATAATGAAACAGCTAAGCGGCAACCCCAGTGCGGAGAGCGTCTTCAAGGGGTGGCAGATGCTCTGCGTCCTGCTGATTGCGTTTCCGCCTTCGAAAAACTTTGAAGCTTATTTGCGTTCCTTCATCCATCAACGGATATCCCAATCCGAGGGCCGCGTCGACGTCATGGCGAAGCACTGTCTCCGTCGACTATCTGCCATTTCGAAGAAGGGTCCCAGGGGGAAACCACCATCTGTCGCAGAGATCGAGACTGCGTCTGATGCCGCGTTCAACCCGTCCACGTTTGGGGAATCATTGGATGCCGTCATGCGTCTACAAGTACGCAACTACCCCAACGAGAAGATACCGATCATCCTGCCCTTCCTCGCAGATGGCGTCCTCGCGCTAGGCGGTACGAAGTGCGAGGGGATCTTTCGAGTACCTGGCGATGGGGATCTCGTCTCGGAGCTCAAGATCAGAATCGACAGGGGATATTACACGCTCGAGAACGTTGATGATCCACATGTGCTCGCGTCACTGCTCAAGCTGTGGCTCCGCGAACTGTTGGATCCGCTTGTCCCCGAGGAGCTGTACAACGACTGTATCACCGCGGCATCGGATCCGACGTCGTGTATAGCGATCGTCCGACGGCTGCCAACGATCAATCGGAGGATCGTGATCTTTCTCATCAGCTTTCTGCAGCTGTTCTTGGAGGAAAAGGTGTTGGCGAGCACCAAGATGACGGCGGCGAACATGGCGCTCGTCATGGCGCCGAATCTGTTGCGATGCAACTCGGATTCGATGAAGGTCGTGTTTACCAACTCGCAGTGCGTCATTTTTGGGATTTGTGATGCGCAGTACGAGCTGATCGGTTTCGAACAGATTCGAGCAAATGTTTGTCTACAATCTGCTGTTGCACCTCAATTGCAGCGACGTCGACGCAGAGTATATTCCTGTGCATGGGCGAGGCGCGAGCTTGCCTAGCCCACCTAAACAGCGCAAGTCCAAATCTCGGAATCGGAGATGACGTACTTCCCTGATCAAACTGACTATCTCTCCCTCTCACGCATCCCACGCCCAAGCCCTCTAATCGATTCACTCTCGTCTCACCCTCCCATGTCCCTTGTAATCAAACCACACTTGCAAATATCACCATCCATACCTTTACACTCGCAATACCTCTAACCTTGACATCGTCTTTCCACGCTCCTTGAATCGTTTTTGCTTCTTGTCTCGTGTTACTTTTCACGTCGACGGACGCCCCATTGCCATCTTTTCCTTCTTGCATGGAATTAATACCAATCGTACATACCATCTAACGTGTTCGTCTTTTCCAGTGAGATATCTTTTTTTTTTTGGTTTAGAGCCCATTTATCGCAGTCGTCTTTGCTTGCTTATGCTTTTCTTTCTTTCTTTCTGTCGTACATACAACGTTTCGGTACGCTCGTTTCGGGGTAGGTTAATGACGAAGACAAAGTGAACACAATACATAGTTGTCAATGATTGTGACGTGTTCGACTACAACAACGTTCAACTCGACTATCAACCTCTGGCAAGTCACGCGCCAAAAGCCTTTTTTATTCTTGCAAACAACTTCGACGCCAATCCTTCTCGATCAGCGCCTTGGGTGGGTCGATCGGCTCGATCACAGGCGCTACGACACCGCGACATCGCCGCGCTCATCTGGACGTAAGCGCGAGGCCAAGCCGATGAGCCTTGGAGGGGAACTTGTCTTGAGGACCGCGCTTTCATTTTCTGCATGGAGGTGCCTCGACAATGAAGCGGCGCGCTATTGGCAGCGGGCGCTCTCCCCATTCATACCGCCCGTCCACCTGTGATGACATCCTGTCGCCCTACTGGTCCGCACCATGACGTTCAAGAACGGGTCGGGTCCGTCCACGGCCGACGTCCCGCTTGGTGCGGTGCGGTACCGATGCCCGCCGAACGCC